>JARNME010000030.1:2776739-2791099 GCA_030179655.1 Scaptomyza flava | reverse complement strand
CCGCGCAAATGGACTCCATATCAGCCGCTATTGAAGACAAAGTGCTGGAGCTGATGGATGGGCAGATACAACCGGCCTTCCTTGGCTCTACCTACAAAGCTGGGTATCTAGCACTTCACTGCAAGGACTGCGTTACAGCGGAGTGGGTGAAGGCGACGGTGGTCAAAATGACGCCGTGGGACGGCGCCACACTCTGGTCGACAGAGGAATCAAAGATTCCTCACCCCAGAATTGTGGTCGGCTACTTCCCCAAGTCTGCAGCCATGGAGACAGGCAAGGTCCTCAACTTTTTACAGGCACAAAACAAAGGCCTAAACACCTCGGCCTGGAGGGCCCTAAAGAGAGTGGAAAAGGGCTCAAACGCCATGCTTGTGCTAGCCGTTGACCAAAAGTCGGCAGCCACAATTGAGGTAACGAAGGGAAGGATGAACTTCCGCCTTGGCCAAGTTACTCTCAGAATAAAAAGTGATGATACTACAGAGGATGAGCTCATCAAACAAGTCAGCGTTATGGAGATTGAAGAGAGTAGTTTAAGCTCTCCAAATGTCTCCGGTGCTGATCCGCCGCCAAAATAAGATGTTTGCAGGCAAACCTTCACCACGCTAAGGCGGCGACGGCTGAAATCAGCAGTAGGTTTGCTAGCAACACCAAGGACATCGGGCTTCTACAGGAGCCCTGGTTCTTCAAAGGTCGCATTAGAGGCCTAAATACCAAAAACACACAGGTAATATATGATAGGAAAGCGGCCAAACCTAGGGCAGCAATTATCATTAACACTGACATAAGATTTCTGCCTCTCACAGAATTCATAGACACCGACACAGTGGCCATACTACTGGAACTGGAAATCGAAGGGGGTAAGAAAGAGGCTGTTCTGGCCTCGGCTTACTTCCCTGGTGACTCCGAAGCTGTTCCAACGGATACTATCAGATCTTTAGTGGAGTACTGCAGAACACACCGGAAAGACCTGATAGTTGGATGCGATGCAAATGCTCACCACCTAGCATGGGGAAGCACAGACACGAACAACAGAGGTGAGTCTCTCTTAAACTATCTTATATCAACTAACTTATCAGTAGCAAATAGGGGGAATGAACCAACTTTTGTTAATTCTATAAGGAAGGAGGTTTTAGATCTAACACTGGTTTCTGACAGGGCCATAGACTTGGTGAAAGAATGGAGAGTGTCCGAGGAGGCCTCAATGTCTGATCATAGACACATTCTCTTTGACCTTGAGGGACCGGTGAGGAGCGTTGTGCTCTACCGCAGCCCAAAAACCACTAACTGGACGAAATACTCCGAAATCCTTACAGGAAAATTATCGGGTAATAGACCACAAATAACGAATACTGAGGAGCTAGAAAGGGCAGTTAATACCCTGACGCACGATCTAGTCTCAACCTTCAATGACTGCTGCCCACAAAGGGCTAAGACCTCTAGCAAGAGGGTCCCCTGGTGGAATTCACGACTTGAAGAATTACGAAGAGAAGCTAGGACAGAGTTCAACAGGGCCAAAAGGTCCAACAATTGGGATCTCTACAGGACATCCTTAACTAATTACAATAGGGAGTTAAGGAAATCCAAGAGATCCTCATGGAGGAATTTCTGTGAAGATCTTAGGGACATACCCTCAACTGCAAGGGTCCATAGAGCCCTATCAAAAGCCAGTGGAGGACCGATTGGGACACTGATGGGCCCGAACGGTGTATACACCAGTGACTCACAGGAAACTTTAGAGGTTCTTCTAAAATCTCACTTTCCTGACTGTTCATTCTGTAGCACAGAGGGAGACCCTGACACAGAAGAACTGAGGCACACAAGAATCATAGACCCAATAATAAAAAACATAGTTAGCTACGAAAGGGTAGAATGGGCAATTAACTCCTTCAAATCCTACAAATCCCCTGGTCCAGATGGCATATTTCCAGCCATGTTATCAAAGGGCAAAGGGATCATCATTAGGAAAATGATTCCTATATATCGAGCCAGCCTTTTGCTGGGATATATTCCAAAGACCTGGAGAGCAGTAAAGGTAATATTCATTCCTAAGGGCGGGGACAAGCCACCATGCTCTCCCAAATCATACAGACCAATCAGTCTCTCCTCTTTCATGCTAAAGACCATGGAGAAACTGATAGACTGCTACGTCAGAACTGACATTTTAGAAGCCAACCCGCTTCACAAACTGCAATTCGCCTACCAGAAGGGTAAATCCACGGTGACGGCACTGCATCATTTGACAACTGACATAGAAAAAGCAATTGACGCAAAGGGGGTCGCCCTATGCGCCTTCATGGACATAGAGGGTGCCTTCGATAATGCAAACTTTGACTCAATGAGCCGGGCTCTGACAAACAGGGGGTAAACCCTAAGGTAGTAGCCTGGGTGAAGGCAATGCTATGCCGCAGACTGATAAAGGCCGATCTTGGACTTGCCTCGGCTAGCATACATGCCTCAAAAGGCTGCCCACAGGGTGGTGTTCTATCTCCTTTACTGTGGTCACTCCTAGTAGACAACTTAGTTCTGTCTCTCAATGCAAACGGATGCAAAACGATAGGATATGCAGATGACATATCCGTAATCATCAGGGGCAAAGATGAAAGGATCCTAGCAGACCTCATGCAACGTGCTCTCGATCAAACGGTAACATGGTGCACCTCAGAAGGGCTCTCTATCAACCCTAGTAAGACCATCATAATCCCGTTCACCAATAAAAGGATTCTAAAATTCCCAGACATAAAGGTTAGTGGCACAGTTGTGACTCTGAGTACAGAGGTAAAATATCTAGGGGTAACTCTGGATAGCAAACTCACTTGGAACGCACACCTGAGAGCAGTAACCACAAAGTCAACTCGATCTCTCTGGGCTGTCAAGCAGATGCTTGGCAAATCATGGGGGCTTTCTCCACGAATGGCCCACTGGGCGTACACCCAAATGGTAAGACCAATGATTCTGTACGGGGCGGCAGTATGGTGGGAAAAAGCCACACAAAGCACCGCTATCAATAAACTCAACAAGGTACAAAGGCTAGCTTGCCTAAGTATCACAGGGGCACTGAGAACGACCCCGACAGCAGGTCTGGAAGCAATTCTAAACCTAACTCCCTTACACCTAGCTATAGAGGAAGAGGCTGTAAAGCAGGCTCTGGGGCTCTATGTAGGTAACAAATACCAGAAGGGCAACCTTAGAGGACACCTAGGTATATTGAATAGGGTAGAGGACATCCTTGATAAAACAAAAACCCTAGACCAAATACAAACCATCCATAGTTTCACGAAAAATTACAAGGTCATTTTTCCAACAAGAGAGCAATGGACTTCAAATCCATCTTGGCTAAATGACGATGCACAAAATTGGTTCACAGATGGATCCAAGACAGCATCAGGGGTAGGAGCAGGCATAGTGGGTCCTCGCACACACATCTCTCTCTCACTTGAGGCCGAATGCACCGTTTTCCAGGCGGAGCTCTTCGCTATTTTACAGGCGGTATATAGACTGAATAGCAGACGATTGGTAGGAGTTAACATTCGTATACTCTCCGATAGTCAAGCAGCTCTTAAAGCACTAAACAGCTATAGCTATAGCTCAAACTTCATACATGAATGTCACCGTGAGCTAAATGCACTGGCAACCAATAATAGAGTTTCTCTGGTTTGGGTCCCAGGACATGAAGGTCACTCAGGTAATGAGGCCGCGGATGTAAGGGCTAAATTAGGAGCGGAAGCCCCGTTTATAGGCCCAAGTCCAATGTTTGGTTATTCAAACAACAAACTCAAATCTGACATACACAATTGGTTAGAAAAAAAGAAAATAATGCACTGGAACAATCTAGAGGGTCTTAGGCACTCAAAAAGATATGTTTGCCCTGATGCAGCAAGAGCAAAGGTAGCTCTATCCTTAAACAGATCACAACTTAGGTCACTTTGTGGGGCGTTAACAGGCCACTTTCCCTGCAACGACCATCTACATAAGATGGGCCTTGCTAGAAACAGAACTTGTAGACTCTGCGAAGAGGATGTTGAATCAATGGAACACCTAATCACAAACTGCCCCGCCCTGGCACGTAATAGAGCAAAGCTGTTAGGCAACTACACTCTCAGAGAGGAAGACCTGATGCATATCCCACAGACTGGTCTGACTCAGTTCCTGAGAACATTAAAAATGAACTAGTGGTAAGGGGGCACAATAGATCCTTGTGGGTCGCAGTGCCGAAGGGCGCAAGCCCACCCTCGTTCGACATTACATTACATTACAACCTATACCGACAGACCTTTTTAATCGGAAATCCTCATATCTCCAAATCCTTTCACATTTTTTGAGCAAAGTCACCAAATTGGGATGAAAGATTGCTGGTTTCCCAAATCATGTATTAAAAAGTTACTTGAGCCTCCATCATTTTAAAATCGGAAACTCCCATATCATTCATTGTTTTTAAGCTAGTTATCAAAACTTGGTGGCAGTTTAGCTGGAGATGCACCCAAAGATGTGCCTAGCACTATCTCTGAACGCAGCGCATACCCCAGCCGCCCCGTACTCACACTTTGAAAACAAACTCCTTATCTTTAATACGGGTATGAAAGTATACCGCAGTCAGTTTCGTCCGACTGCAACTTTTTCACTGGTTTTTAAGACTGTATGTATGAATTTGTTTTTTTTTTACATGCTTTTATTTAACTTGACTTGTCTATCTGTCTGTTTGTACTAGAGGAGGGCGCGGGCCGGGCTTTTTTTTGTGGCCCGCGGGCTTGCACAGGCCCGGACCGGGCCCGGGCCTCAAATTTGAGTTTCGTGCGGGCTTCGTGCGGGCCCGGGCCTAGGCAAAAAGGCCCGGCCCGGTAAGGCCCGGAAAAGCCCGAAAAAGGGCTAAAAAATATTTTGATAAGCTTTTAGTTTTTGATTATTTCACGTACTGGAACCACTATTTATCGCATAATAAATGTTGTTCGATAGTACTATCGATATGCTAATAGTTTTTTGCTGGTTTTTAGCTCGAAAGCAGCTCGCCCTAGTGGCAAAAGACTTGCACGCTTTTAATATTACTGAAGGTGCGTACTTTTTCTTATTGTACGTATGTATGCGCACTAAGTAATAATTATCTAAATTTTGTGATTTGGCAGGTAGCGGCTTTCGCGAATATAGCCAAGCGCTTATCGAAAAGTGCTAAGCACTACCATCATGCAAGAAGAGTATGAAAAGTTGAAGAGTGAACTTATCATTAATTTGGAAGGTGAACAACTTGCGTATACGACCGACATGTGGTGTGATGACTACACGCAGCGGAATTTTATATCGCTAACTGCCCACTATGTGGATGACACGTTCCAATTGAATGTCGCTCTTCTAGGTACTTACATACGCATAAAGTGTTTTGCTGCTTACTTATTTATGTGTCTTCTGCAGGCATCAGGGAGTTCTTAGAAGAACGGAAAACGGGAGAGAATATTCTGAAAAATGTCCAGGATATCTTACGGGACTTTAAGCTCTACGATAATATAGACAGAGCTGTATTTGTGACGGACAATGGAGCAAATGTAGTTGCTGCATTTAAAAGCTACAAACGCCTCTCCTGTGCATGCCACAATTTAAACCTTGTGATGGATGACATTTTGAGAGAAACACTATTGAGGAAGTGAATGGCTTAGTTGACTGTTGTAAATCATTGGTCAAATATTTTAAGCATTCGCAACTGAATAGTATGCTTTCAAAATCATTGAAGCAACATGTAAAGACACGCTGGAACTCTGCATTTGTTATGCTCTCGAGCAAAAAATGAGTTAAAGCGAATTACAAATTTGGATTTTGCACTCCTTGAAAGTATTTTAGGATTTTTAAAACCATTTAAGGACTGCTCTGAAGCACTAAGCTCAGAAAAAGAGCCAACAATCCAAATATTTGCATTATGGTCGGCAAAATCGATCAAATTTTGTCGTACTCATACACTTAATTCACAAATAATAATAGATTTAAAAACAATGACTCTTAAGGCATTGGAAAAAAGGTTCGCTCCGACAACCTTTCATCTTGTCGGCTTATTTTTAAATCCTCCTTATAAGGAGATGAATTTCCTCTCAAAGGACAAAAAAGGTGATGTATTAGCCACTGTTAGAGCAATGCTCACCGAAATAGTGGGGGATAAGGAAGGCAATGATTTAAATGAACATAGAATAAGTCCAAATAATGTTGATGATGAAATGTTTTCTGAATTTTTAGACTTAAGATTCACAAAGAAACAACAAGTGGAGAAAAATGTTATTGACATTGAGATTGATAATTACTTGGCCAGATCTGTAGATTCTGGCACAAATATTTTGGAATTTTGGAAAAATTCTGATCTAAATTTTCTTAAAATATTAGCAAAATTAATACTCCCTATTCCAGCAAGTTCGGCCACTAGCGAAAGGCTGTTTTCAACATCGGGCCATGTATTGAACGAAAAACGCACCAGATTAAAAAGTTCAAATTTGGAAAAAATTTTGTTCCTCAATAAAAATTTGAAATAGTGCGTTTTCGTTCAATACATTGCCTGATGTAATCTCATAAAATATAATAATATCATTTAAGCTTACAAAAATAAAAGTAAATAAAAAAAATATATATACATATATGTATATCCATCTTGAATTGCATATGTCTTTTTAAATTTACGTACATACATATATGTATTTATTAGTTTCGGAACGGGCCGGGCCGGGCCGGGCCTCCGTGAAAAATAGTCGTGCCGGGCCGGGCCGAGCCTTTTAAAGAAGACTTCGTGTTCGTGCGGGCCCGGGCCTCAGAAAACAGGCCCGCGCCCACCTCTAGTTTGTACCGGAATCTTGTAAGCAAATTTTCACCAAGTTCCCGACTAGCTAGAGCTCTGAATTTTTCACCACAGATGTGTTTCAGATAAAAGTTTTTGGCACGATAAAATAAGTAATATCATGTAAAAACCACGAAAATCAGTTTTCCCTTTTGCTTAAATTACTAAATTGACTGACATAATTGACGAGCTTTGGTGGCATAGAGAGAAAACTGCCGCTTCACAGGCCGAAGGTCATGGGTTCGATCTCCGACCGAGACATATTTTTTTTATGTTATTTTTTATTATTTAAACCTTTTTAAACTATCGATTACATATGTATGCAAGAATGCGTATAAAAGCATGTCTTCAAAATTTTTTTTTGATTTACTTGTTTTGTTTATAGTTGATACCGAAGGTAAAGAGTATATTGGGTTCGTGCAATGTACGTCATGTTGTCTGTCCGTCCGTCTGTATGAACGCAACTTTTTTCCACACCCTTCAAGACAGACAAAATGTCAAGATTGGGGTTCTACGATAACTGGGGGGGCTGGCCAATCGCTGAAATCGACACTCAAAATTGATAAATCCACCTCTTTCACACATCCTTACAGCTAGAACTACCAAATTTAGTGGGAAGACAGCTACTGACAAACTCAAAAAATCTGAATCAAAAACTTTGGAGCCACACCCCACGCAGTTTGTTACAAGAAACGCCTATAACTTCCGCCACCAATTTTAGTGCATAACATCTTTGGATGCCGCGCTCACTCATACCGCCCCCAGCCCCACCTCCCTTTCCCCCACCTTTTACAAATTTTCAGCTAGAGTCATTAAGTTTGGAAGGAAGATAGCTGGTGGCATCCCCATATGCATGAGACAATCATTGAAACAGTACACCCATGCCGCATCCATACCCCTTTGAAATCAGGCTTCTTTATTAATACAGGTATCGAGTATACCGCAGTCAGTTGCGTCAAACTGCAATGTTTTCACTTGTTTTTTTTTTTTTTTTTAATTAATGTAAAATTTATAAATCATTAGAACCTGGTTAATTTCCAGGATAAATTAATTTTAGACTGCAAGTATCAATGTTCTTTTTATTGTATTATTTGCATTACATAAATCTACTCAAGCTAGTTAATATTCTCTTTGTTCTCCACATCCCACTCGTCCAGCAAAAAATTAAGTCGTGTGTGCCTGGCCAAGATCTGCTTCACTTCATTGAATATTTGCACATGTCGTAGACAGTTATGAAAAAAGCAGTTGCCCAGCCAATTGTTTTCATTGTAGCTGCAAAGGAAGGTAAGGAATAAAATTGACGTTATACATAAAATAAGTCTGGGTGTTCGCACCATTGCAGCTCGCTTAAATGCTTTAGCACCAAGGTTTTTTCAGAAATGTTGGGCAGGGTGATGCCATCCACCAATATGCCCAGCTGGCAGGTGTGAAAATTGCATTTATTATCTTCAAATTTAAGCTTGGTTGTTTGATCGAGTAATTCCAAGCCGGTATTGCACTTCTTTATCGTCACATTGCGTAAATTAGCATTTGCTAGGTGGCGCATTGAAATACCAATGGCAAAATTCTCAATTAAACAATCCTGTAGCTTAAGTGTGGCTTGCGGCATGCAAACAATTCCTTCCTGTGTGCTGGAGCTGTCATCTCCGAGTAGACGACAACTGCGTAGTGTCAGCATTCCACAACGCAGTAAAATACCACGACGAACGTTACGGCAGTCCAACACTAGTTGCGATAACGTGTAGTCTCCATCGATAACCAGCAACGTGCTTTCCTCATCACTCGAGCAAATCACAGGCATCTTCATAAGCTCGTTTTTCGACTCTACAACTGAATCGGCGTCAATAAGGCCTTTAATGCAGCCGTTGTTATTTAGATGTTCCAAAAACTTGATAGTGTGTTGCCCCGGAGATATAAGAATATCATCGTTTGCTTGGGAAATGCTTAACACGTCCTGGAATGTACAATATTTTTATTCTTATTATAAACATATATGTATAAATGTTGAGTTCGAAATGAGAAATACATTACAACATTATATTTAAAAAAGGGTTTCTGATGTAATAGTTCGTTGTTTGCCTTCACTGTAAACTTAATGAAAGAAAATTGATATTTTCGATTCAAAGGCGGGTTGGCTAGGGGGGCAGCTTTAAAATTTTGTATTTTTGACATGTTGGGGGTGATATGGGTGTGCGTGACATCCAAAGTTTTGCTGCAGATCATTGTGGAATGTCAACTGCTATCTTGCTATCTATACCTTCGGTAACGAGTAGAGATGAGCGTCGGGATCAGGATTTTGGGTACCGAAATAATTATCGAGATCGGGCGGGATGGGAACGATTTTAAAAAAATCCGGGAATGTCGAGATAAGTGATCGATCCCGAAATTCCCACGGGTACTGGTAAACGTGTCGGGTCCCAAAAATCAGTCGGGACCCAAACAAAATGTACTCGATTAATGTTCTGTATTTATCGAAATTATCCACCCTTTGCATTTTTTAGTGACACGATTTATCGCAAGTGCAATAAATGGAAGCATTTAAATGTATTTTCACTATTATTATTAGAAAAATTGCGATATTTTAACATTTTGGCAACAATGATTTGCCAGTTTTTTCTACTTACAGTAGAATTTTTACAGAGAGAACTCTATTAATTGAAAAAAATTTTGAAAGAATATTGTTTTTAAACAAAAATTAAATTTAAAGTAAGATTATATAAAAAAAAAAAAAATATATACACTTATTTAAAAATAAAAAAAATTTCGGGAAAATGTCGGGACCCGTGGGATAGACACAAAATTTTTCGGGACTATCGGGATGGGAAAAGCGGGGACTCTACGATTCCTTAGGCGACAAGGTCTGAAGATTGGTTCTATTAGAGCTCGAAAAAATAAGACGAAAATATAATTTAGCAATTTATCTATAACTCGCTTGGTTATCGATATATAGTTATTAAAAAATCGAAAAATATCGAAAAATCTAATTGTTTTTAAGTTAAATAGATTTCCGAAAAAAAATACGAAAATTACGAAATTGATACATAGCATTTTCGTCCTATTTTTTTGAGTTCTACAAGAATCAATTTTCAGACCTTGTCGCCTAAGGAATCGTAGACGTGCCGGAAAAGCGAATTTGATTTCGGGACGGGGTGGGATGATAAGCAATTTCTTTCCCGATCCCATCTCTAGTAACGAGTATAAAAAGTAAAGTCAACTTCAATTATAGCTACTGTCTAATCATTACCTGCAAACTGTTGCCCAGATGAACTTTTACATGTGGTTTAACGTGATGCTTTGCCAACGACAGCAGATTTATCTGTTTCTGAAGATCAACTGGCACTGTTACAATGTGGCAGACTTGCGTCAGCTCCACATGCTCTAAAAACTGGCCAAGATGACTTTCATGACTGCGTTTCAGCAGGTTCCGTTTTAGTACGTTGCCTTGTAGCTCACTGTAGGCCCGTCGCATATCTGAGTTTTCCAGTATTTCAAATTCGCTGCGTATGATTGCCAACCGCAGATGGAGACACATAAGATCCGTCACAGGCATAAATGACTTATTCAAGCTATTTATCGGTGGACTGCAGCCACCTTTGAGCATCTTGGGTGGTTGAATTGTTGCGTGGTTTTTGACCTCAGCGACCTGATCATTGCTGCCGTCCTCTTCATCGCTAATGCCAAGCTCCAGGTAGTCTAGACGCTGCTGTATATAACGCGCCTCTGTCAGCAATGTGCGCATATGCAAAGTCAGTGGGCGTGATAAACGATTCTTGTTAAGATCACAAGCGAGTTGTATGCGAGCTTGCAAATGCATTTGCACCCAATCGCGGTCGTTGTCAGAATCCTTATCCCAGGGCATCCATACGTTTGTATAGAAAAATCGTAAGCGATCAATGCACTCTGCTGTGGTATCTACATTCAATGCCGAGTTTTCCTGCTGCAATGTGGGCCATAGCTCAACTAGTGAGACCTCATTGCTTTCCGGTAAATGCATATCCTGATCTTGCACAGCAGTCACCGTAAACACAGCCCTCAGTTCATTAAATATTACCTGATCAACAGAGCCAAAAACAATAGTGGGATAGCGAAGCTTTAAATCCTCGCAGACGACACGCGGTATTTTCCACATTGCCTGCCAGCCTAAAAAATTATATATTGTGCGAGTTTTCTGAACATATAAATGTTAACTACGTACCTGCTGGCTCGATTTGCAATTCTACGTAAGATTTCCACTCGGTGCACACTTGTGAGGCGGGCATAGAGGTTCCATTCCATGAAAGAACCGCTTCTGCTTCCTCAAGCCTCTCCAGAAAAGATTTTTCGAATGTATAAACATCCATTTTCAGACTTTATAACCAAAGTGCGTTCAATTTAATGCGCGTGTGTAGAAGCTGTGGCTGCTTGAGCTCAGTGTGACCACGGCACGATTTGACTCACAAAATATACCACCATTACGTTATTTAATAAAAAAAAAAAAAAAAAAAAAACAATATAAAGGCGTGAATGAAATTACCGACTTGTTTTTAGTCAGAACGATCGAAGCTGGGGTAACAATATAATTTCGTCGAAGCAATGCTATGGGCAAGATTTTTTGATCTTTCTTGGCAACATTATGCTATTTAAAAAGCATAATCTCAAGCGAAATTGTATCGTTTTAAAGAGACACCATCTCGCCGATGGCAAGAAATTTCGTCTGGCCACTAGGGATATCGATAACAAAAAACTCGTCAATATTTAAAGTTTGGAACTTTTTTGTTTAATTATTGGCGGTCACCAAAAAGTTTGCTTCAGAATCATTTACCATTTTTTATTCGTTTCGAACGCGACCACTACTGAATCATGATTCAAAATTCATGAAGCAAAATCAAACAAAACAAGCTTCAGTTGTGACAATTGCGCTTTACTTATCGAAATTCGGTTATATGAGCTGACTGAAGCGGGATACAGTGGACCCTCGGTTAACTTATTTAACTGGTTCCATTATCTTGTTCGTTAAGGTCCGCTTCCAGTACAATAAAAACTTCCTGGCAGGAATTTGTGATATATACTACGTTTATGCTTGCTGTTTCAAGATTTTTAACACCACGCTTTTTAAAATACGCCTGTTTATGCTATTTTATAAAAATCATGATTTTTCTGAATGGTGGAGCCACCTATGCAGCTTCATATGAAAAAGGTGGCAGCACATCAGCACAAACAGCTGATAAACCGAAAGCCAAAACGTTAAACGATTTCAATCTTCAAAATGTTAAATGAGAATGCAAATTTTTTTTTTAATTCAACGGCAAACGCGAACATCAGAGATGGTTCGTTGTCTTTTAAAGTCAAGAATGGAGCTGCTGTTCGCAGCAATTTAATTAGTGTGGAACAGCTGATTTCACACAGTAGCATTGCCAGACTGCTTACACAAAAATCATGATATTTCCAAAAAATCATAGTCAAAATACGTGTGTAGAAAAAAATCACGATTTTGTGTTTATGCTAGTATTTTTTTAAAAAAGCATGATCTGAATTCATGCTTTTTTGCAAGCATAAACGTAGTAACAGTTGCGCTTCATATCTCGAAATTCGGTAAAAAAAAAAAAAAAAAAAACAGCTGTCTGAAGCGAGGTATTTGTAAACAACGCAATATGAAATCTTATAAAAATATGTTTAAAAACTGATTTCAGTGCTGCAGGCGGAAGAGGATATGTTTTTAATAAAAACCTAAAAAAATTTAGCAAACACAAGCGACAGGACTGTAGCGTAATTTTTTTTCCACTTCATGTACGCTTCAAAAATGTTGAATCATGATTCAGTTGTAGTCGCCTTAGCCAGGAATAATCGGTAGCAGATAAATGATTCTGAAGCAAAAATGCAAGGTGAACGCAGCCAATAATCAGCTGTAATAGTTGAACAAGTTGGCAGCGCTTTAAACTGGCACTTAGAATGCGTCGATAAGAATCATTTTTCTGATTTTATCGAAATCGTTTGTAAAACACTGAAGAAAAAATCAGCTGGTTTAAAATTAAAAGGAAAAAAACAAGAGGACCCTTGGTTGAAGTACTTAATTGGCTCCAGCATCGTGTTCGTTATCCAAAAAGTTTGTTAAGCAAAACCATTATTCATATTATTGATATTATTCATATTAACATGTTTGAATTTGAGCTTATATTGACACCAATGAGTATATACATAACAGAGAGGAATACAGAACCCGCCACTTAAACAGAAAACGTTCAGACCTATACTCGTTTGAGTATACAAAAATTTTGCTCTATGCCTTGCAAACTTATTCTGCCAGCATTTTGAAAATCAGCTGGTGTATAGGGAAAAGCGAAGAATCAAATTCGGCCATCATTGTTTAGATCGCAAAGTGTGCGATGCGATTGCCGAAAATAATATGTTACCGAACTTCGTTTCTCTTGACTTATTAAAGAACTTGAGTTTGGCAATTTAAGACTTTTGCTTAAATCTACTTACTGCTGCCCACCATGGAAGGGTAGTATAGACTGAATATGAACTTTGCGCAATTGTTATGCTAAACGTGAGATACTTTAGCTCAATCTCTATTTTATATGATTTTTTATATTTTGGCAATTAGGTAGGGCATTCACAACTTACTTATAATACTTCTAAACTAACACTTGAATTAACATATTCTGTATTTATATATATATATATATATATACATATATATATATATATATATATATATTTTTTTTTTTTTTTTGGGGTTGCCATTTAATTTTTCTGTTATTATAATTTTTAACAACTTAAATTAAACTTAAAATTACGTGTGCTAAGCAACTTATAATACAATATAAGTATGGTGTTCTGTATTTATATACCTCTATATATTGAAATTATATATTTGATATAATTTTGACTATAAATGAATATTGGGACAAAGGGTATTTTTACTTTGCGCATTTTGTGCGTCTTAGCTACGGGAAGCCAGCACGTTGTTGTTTTGTTTCAATTGCGCTTTGCGTTTAGCGGCCAGTGGACTAAAGGAGAGGTGGTGGGCCACCGGAAAGCAAGAACGGTAAAAATTTGTTAGTATTTGAATGCATGCGCGTTTGTTTCATTCTTGCTGGGCCTGCTGCACTATGGTTCATTCCATCACATTCATAATCAGAATATCTTTCTTTTTCACGGGCTATGCATGAATGCCATCAAACGTGATCAAATTACCCATTGTGTGCTGTGTAAAGATTTTTGATACACAAATTTTGTCTTTTCTGAGCCCTGCATTTACATAAGTGTATGTATGTGTGCAAGCATATGAAGCATGTTCAAATGTATTTGTGTTTGTTTTTTTTTTTCATTCATTACCTGCCCAAATAATATAACTTGTAAAACTCTTATTTATTCGATTATTTAACTATGATGGCATTTATTTCTAAAGATTCTTTTCTAGAGACAGAAAGGAGAGAAAAGAGATCGGCACTATCGATGGTCAGGCGCTATCGAGCTCCCATCGATAGCAACCTGACACCATCGATAGTGACTGACAGTGCCATCGACAGTTTGGTTTTTGACATCAGCAAAAAACAAAATTTGCGCGTTATTGTGTGGC
>JARNME010000030.1:2667518-2707481 GCA_030179655.1 Scaptomyza flava | reverse complement strand
TAAAATTGAATATGCCAACTTATATTATTTAAAAGAATATTCAGACTGCTTAGTTTTATTTGATTTTTAAATGCACTTAAGCAGCGTCTATATAACTATTATAATATGCAAAATAGAAGACAACTATATATAATGTTGCTTCAATTATTAAGTCTAAAATCGACTTATTATTTTTGTTTAAAAAAAAAAACAACAAAACAAATTAACAACTTAATTTTAAGTAAGTATTATAAATAAATAAATACTTCAAAAAAAAGTCAAAAATTGACTTCACTGAACAACGTTACAGCGTCTATACAAAGTATAAAATTCAATAAAATTGAATATGCCAACTTATATTATTTTAATAGAATATTCAGACTGCTTAGTTTTATTTGATTTTTAAATGCACTAAAGCAGCGTCTATATAACTATTATATAATATGCAAAATAGAAGACAACTATATATAATGTTGCTTCAATTATTAAGTCGAAAATCAACTTAATTTTCTTGTGTGCAAAAAACAACTAAAGAAATTAAAATACGTTGATTGTTATTTAAATATTTAAAAAATAGCAATTAAATTTTTGTTTAACTTATCATAAAATACGTATTTTAAATTAACTTATATATATATATACGTATTTTAAAGGAATGTTTATATATATATATAGATATAGATATACGAAAATCAGAATATTGAAAAACTCACTGATCCAAAAAGTAACTTTCGATGTTATTATATCCTTAATATAAACAATATTATTATTAAAAAACTCACTGAAACGAAAATTAACTTTCTTTGTTCACATTAAATATGAACTAAAATGCATAACCAATTCTCTTACCATCGTATGTAAAAACATAATGTTGGAAAGAGCATTACAGTTATTCATCTAAGCAACAGACACCGAGCTCTAACATACAACGCTTGCACTTAAGAGCTAGGTATAGTTGGTGCAAATTAGGCAATGCCATTCCATTAACTGCAGCCTCTTAGTTATGGCAAGCTTAGCTTAGTGAGTTCGGAGGAGATAGGGACATTAAGATTTATGTTTGACATGCAGAGCGCGCGCATAAACAAAAGAGCGTAAATAACAACAAAGACGCATGATTGCATTCAAATTATTTTATATGTAGCGACAGTCATAAGAGCGACGCACGCGCTGATCAAGCTTTAAGCCGCTCTTTGTGATGCAGACATGCATCAGCTGAGCATGCTGCTTGCAGTGAGTACCATTAACAGTTATATTTCTTCTTCTTTGTTCTTCTCTCTGTTATCTTACTGTGGCTACAAAATATTAGAAAGCAATCGATGCGTAAAATATAAAATTTTTTTATACCCTAAACCATGAAATGGGTATATTTGTTTTGTGTAAAAGTGTGTAACAGGCAAAAAGAAGCATCTCCAACCCCATATATAAAGTATATATATTCTTGATCAGCATAAACAGCCGAGTCGATATAGCCATGACCGTATGTCCTTCTGTCAGTCTGTCCGTCCGTCCGTCCGTATGTATAAACGCGTCAATCTCAAAGACTAAATATGCTAGAAACTTCCAATTTGGATCATAACTTCTCCTAATCCACAGGCAGATCAAGTTTATTTCAAACTATCGATAACTATTCTCGTTTCCGATACACATATGGAATCGATTACGAAAAAATCGCGAATTTAGAAAATGTAAAAATAGGAGTTGAAACTATGGATAACTTTATAACTTCCATGAAAATTTGATCCAAATCGGTTAAGAAACACTGGAGATATTTTAAATTAAAGTTAAAGTCAAGAAAAACTCACTTCTGCAAGTCATTTAATACACGGGCTCAGGGTATCTTTTAGTCGGGATTTCTCGACTAAAACCTTCTTACTTGTTTTCAGATTCGCTCGCGCATCGCTCTTCATGTTCGGCGCTAGATGACAAATTATTTTTAAATCGCGCCTTCGTTGTTGGCTATTTCGGCTAATTCTCTTATCTAAGCGCGCGCTCTGCAAGTCAAACAAAGAGCGTAGTATCGCAACCTTCTTCACACGCACTGAATCAATGCAAAACATATCTAAGAGGCTGCAGTTAAGTGAATTGTATATTGCCTTTAGCTTTAATTTAGTGTGTGTGCGGAGGAGCTAGGGTTATTAAACTTTATGATTGACATGCAAAGCGCGCACATAAAATAGAGAGTGAACGTAAATGAGCAACAACAAAGGCGCATGATCGGAGCGAGATTTCAAATTATCTGATTATCATAAGAGCAACACACGCGCTTATGTGAACGCCCTTTGCTTATTCAAAATTGTATATCAATAATATATCAATAAATGTTAGTGTGTTACGTTTTGTCTAAGTTATATAAGCAGCAAGTAGGCGAATCCACCCCCAAAACATATTCTGGTGTGGGAAATTTTTCTGGACGCACCAAGTTTTGTTATATTGTTGTTGTTTTTTAAAATCAATGACACCAACAAAAAGTAGCAGTGCGGGCCCAACAACAACAACAACAAACGCTTCTTGCAAGTATACGAACCTTTTTTTATGACACTTTGCTTGCGGCACTCAAAGGCGTCATTGCCCATTGTTTTGTTTTTGTATTCTCGCTCGCGATCGAGCTCACAGCTTGTGGGACAATCAGGCAACTGTAGTGGAATGGGTAATTGTTGTAATTATTTTATTATCTTAAGAGCAACACGCGCACTTATGTGAACGCCCTATGCTTGTTCGCAATTGCATATCAATAACATATTAATAATGTTAGTTAGTTTTGTCTAAGTTATATAAGCAGCAAGTAGGCAAATCCACCCCCATAACATATTCTGGTGTGGGTAATTTTTCTAGACGCACCAAGTTTTGTTTTGTTGTTTTTTTTTTTTAAATCAATCACACCAACAAAAAGTAGCAGTGCGGGCCCAACAACAACAACAACAAACGCTTCTTGCAAGTGTACGAACCTTTTTTTATGACACTTTGCTTGCGGCACTCAAAGGCGTCATTGCCCATTGTTTTGTTTTTGTATTCTCGCTCGCGATCGAGCTCTCAGCTTGTGGGACAATCAGGCGACAGTAGTGGAATGGGTAATTGTTGTAATTATTTATTATCTTAAGAGCAACACGCGCACTTATGTGAACGCCCTATGCTTGTTCGCAATTGCATATCAATAACATATTAATAATGTTAGTTAGTTTTGTCTAAGTTATATAAGCAGCAAGTAGGCGAATCCACCCCCAAAACATATTCTGGTGTGGGAAATTTTTCTAGACGCACCAAGTTTTGTTATGTTGTTCTTGTTTTTTTTTTAAATCAATGACACCAACAAAAAGTAGCAGTGCGGGCCCAACAACAACACTTACAACAACAACAAACGCTACTTGGGTCGTAAATCAATTGTCAAAGGCACACAAATTTGAAAAAAAAAAAGAATATGCACTGTGCGAAGTGATACATGTACATAAAATTATGAAAACTATTTTCAAGCGCATTGTTCACTTAATTGTGTATGCACATATTCATTAAGAAGCAGAAATCCGTTTCGTTTTTGCAAGTGTCGAACCTTTTTTTATGACTTTGCTTGTGCGACGCGAAGGCGTCACTGCGCATTTGTTTTGTTTTTGTATTCTCGCTCGCGATCAAACCCTCAGCTTGTGCGACAATCAGGCGACAGTAGTGGAACGGGTAATTGTTGTAATTGTAATTTGATTTTTAAAATGGGTAAAAAGTGCTCCAAATCGTATGGGAGGTACTTGAAGGAGTTGTCCAAATAAAAATTCCCTTCTTAGTGCTCACTTACTACCTGCATAAAAAATTGTGTGAAAATTTCAGCCTTCTAGCTCTTTTCGTTTAGGCTGTGGCTGATCCATTTTAACGCGGACGAACTCTTTTATATATATATATTTAATTCTGGACGGTTGCAACGCGCACAACTTGTTCGTTCAAGGCTATTAAAGAAAAAGAATGTGCCTGGGGTCAAAAGATCTAATGAAGGCCAGTTTTCGCTTTACACGCATTTTTCAACAATTTTGGGTTTCCCTTTCTCTCAAGTGGGAAGCTCAAGCTTTTCACACACAGATGGCGCTAGGCGCAAAACGCAACAAAGTATGGCCCATTTTTAGGAGAAAAATAAATTCTATTAGAATCTCGACAAGCGAAACACTACAAGTTTAAGGACATTGTTTCTTGTAGTCTGGACTAGACGAGCCGGCATTAGCCAATGGAGGCTATTGGTTTCTGTTTGAGGTGCGTTTTCTTAGCTTCAATGTGTCGGCACCATCTTAGTCTTCTGTGTAGGTGTAAACCCAGATACGTTAGTTCGTTTGCTTTCGGAAGTGCGGTGTTGTTTAACGCGAGCGGTGGACAATCTTGCCTGTTTAAGGCCTGTACACATGAGCCCCGTACAGCTCCCGTACCGTATACATGAGTCTTACGACCGTAACAACAGGTGTTGAAAAAAACACATATTGTGGCGGTAGGCTAATAACTTTCTTTTAAGAAATCGGAATTGCAGCTATGTTTTGTATACTTAAATTCAAAATAATGATTCACTTCCAAAGCGCGCTACTTTTGTGATTGAGTACAACCAATAACTATATACTTATTGGTACAGCTAACGCTCTGCTGCTGGCGGTTGTTTAAAAAAAAAGGCAGGCAGCAAAACCAAAAAGTAATTTAGCTAACCCATATTGGATGGGCAGAGCTGAGATTACCAAAGATTATGCTAAACTTAATTGAAACCACTCAAAAGACTCAAAGCAAATTCACCTTACTGATCTGTACTCCATACTAGATCAGTGCCAGTACAATCCAGTATATATGTTATTTAAATTGTATCTTATTAATTAATTCATATATTTTTATTCATTACTTCTTGCGCAGCATTGACTGCCAAAAAAATAAGTATGGCCTGAATTAGGTCAACTTTGTTAGTATTATCCGAAAAATGTGTGTGCCGGCTCTTGCCCGACATGTTGTTGCTTTTTTTACGACCGTAAATAGCTCCTGAAAGCAATTTACTGCCGTAACATTTTAACATAATATATTAATATTTTCATTATTCAACACTACCGTACCACCAGTAGCGAACAGAACTGCATACCAAAAATGTTAGCACGGTACTGACGCTGTACGAGACCTTTTTATACCCTTAACCCATAAAATGGGTAAATAAGGGTATAATGGTTTTGTGCAAAAGTATGTAACAGGCAGAAGGAAGCATCTCCGACCCTATAAAGTATATATATTCTTGATCAGCATCAACAGCCGAGACGATATAGCCATGTCCGTCTGTCCGTCTGTCTGTCCGTCTGTCCGTCTGTATGAACGCGTGGATCTCAGAGACTACAAGAGCTAGAGACTTCTGATTTTGTATATAAGCTCTCCTATACCATGAGAAGAACAAGTTTGCTTCAAATTATCGATAACTATTATGGTTTCCGATACACACATAATATCGATAACAATAAAATATCGAATTTGGAAAATCTAAAAATGAGGGTTGAAGTAATGGATAATGATAGAACTTTCCTGAAATTTCGTCCAAATCGGTTGAGAAACACCGGAGATATTGAACTTAATCGATGGAAGCTAAGCCAGTATACCAAAGTCTTATATAAATTAAATATATTTATTGCAACTGGGTTCAGAGTATCCTCTAGTC
This sequence comes from Scaptomyza flava, assembly GCA_030179655.1. NCBI lineage: Eukaryota > Metazoa > Arthropoda > Insecta > Diptera > Drosophilidae > Scaptomyza > Scaptomyza flava. The sequence goes on along the minus strand of JARNME010000030.1, from coordinate 2,701,858 downwards.
GGGCTCTCCCGACTAGAGCCTTCTTACTTGTTTTTATATGAAGCTTTTACTGTGCGGGAGCTGTACGGGCTTCTGCTTACAGGCCTTTAATTTGTACTTGTCTTATCTGGTAAGGTGCGCTTGCAACTCAATACTTAACTGAGATGCTCTTCTGGTACCTTTCAAATAAGGTGGTAATTGGTTCCGGCGTCGAACAGCACAGACATGCAATGGCCTATCTGAGCAGGCCAGCTTGGTTCGTAAACTAATAAGGTTATTAGCCTTTTGTTGTGTACTAATCTTTTTAGTACAAATTATTTTGTAAATGAGTAGGAGAACTTTATAAATTATGAGAGACACAAAATCTACGTCAAAAAGCTTTCTTTGCAGACCTTACACGAAAGGAGCAATATTATCTGACTTCCAGTTTATTAAGGCTAGCTGCATCGCATTTACCAATAATTGCAACTCTATAAACAGGATAGGTGTCACTTATGGTTTTGACATTAATGGTCTTATCAAACTGGTAAATAATGATAGGTCAGGGCAAGTTGACGGATAAGTCCATGTGTTTCATCAACTGCTTTATTTAGCTTGCCATTCTTGGCCAGGGTTGTATTAAATGTTGTTCCGATATTTACGGCCTTGTCGACAGAATCTATCAGGGGTGCCACAGAAAACGCTTCCGCCCGAATTCAGCCTGAATTCTATTTCACGGTGCCACAGACCAAAACGCCCAGTAATTTTGAGCTGAATGAAAACGTCTGAAATCTGATGCTGCCACCTAGTCCGACTCACATTTTTTTGATATCAGGGTCAGCAATGCCACATTTTTTAAACATAATTCGGAGTATGTATTTAAAAAAAAATATACATGGAAACACTTCTGTTTACTTTTAATTAATGATTTTAAAAAATAGCTCTTTGAAGTTGAAACAATTTTAAAGGCCTGTACGCAGACGCCTGTACAGCTCCCGTACAGCAAAAACTTCATATAAAAAAATGGTCCCGTACAGCTTCAGTACAGTACGTACATTTTAGGTCTGCAGTTCTGTTAGCTACTGCTGGTACGGTAGTGTTGAACAATGAAAATGTTAAAATGTTATGTTAAAATGCTACGGGCAGTAAATAGCTTTCAGCAGCTATTTACAATCGTAAAAAAACCACAACATGTCGGTCAAGAGCCGGCTTATACATTTTTCTGATAATATTAACAAAGTTGACCTAATTCAGGCTCCAATCGAGCCATACTTATTGTTTTGGAAGTCAATGCTGCGCAAGAAGTATTGAATAAAAATATATTAATAAATTAATAAGGTACAATTTAAATAACATATAAACAGGATTGTACTGCCACTGATCTATTACAAGGTATAGATCTGTAAGGTGAATTTGCTTTGAGTCTTTTAAGTGGTTTCGGTTATGTTTAGCATAATCTTTAGTAACCTCAGCTCTGCCCATCAAATATGGGTTCACTAAAATGCTTTTTGGTTTTGCAGCCTGCTTTTTTCACAACCGCCAGCAGCTGGGCGTTAGTTGTACTCAAACACAAAAGTAGCGCGCGTTGGTCGTGAATCAGTCTTTTGAATTTAGGTATAGAAAACACAGTTGCATTTCCGATTTATAAGGAAAAAGTTATTAGCCTACCGCCACAATATGTGCTTTTTTCAACACTTGTTGTTACGGTCGTAAAACTCATGTATGCGGTACGGGAGCTGTACGGGGCTCATGCGTACAGGCCTGTAAGTATAGAAATCTAATTTTATTGTCGTTTGTAGGGCTGCAAAAACATCGACGATAGTATCGGTGCTATCGATGTTCACGAATTTTTGCGATATATCGATGTTTTCGTACAATATGGATTGTTTATGGCAGAATTCACATTCCCGAGCAGTTAAAAATATGTAACTAGCTCAGAACCATGAATCTTGGTTTCAATTCCAATCGTGTTAAATTCTACCTGTACGCGTCTCCACACTCTCTCATGTTAATGTTAAGTAACATAAACGCCTATAGTGTAAGTCCAAGTTACAGCATAAGATCAGTATTGGTTTAACATTACTACGCACACGAAGTGCAACGGCTACATACTGACACAAATATATATAATAAAAAACCACTAAAACCACGAAGCTACCGCATTACCAATCTTTTCGATCCTCCGCTACAAACATTGGTCCTTCGAGCCGGATATCCTTCCACTCGCCCCAGCACGTTCATTGGAAAGAAAAGATAAGTAATGCATTTTCTATTTCTTCAAATTGTGCAAGTGAAAATTTCTACATACCGGCATCCATAGTCCGCCATATTGTGGAACCTATTCCCATACATATATATATATATATATGTTCATACCAATTTGTCCAAAATTGGTAAATGTCCAAGTCCGCACAATAAAATCCTACATAAAAAACATCTGTTGAAAATTAAATAAATAAAATAAATTTATCAACCTATGTTCGTACTTACACGATCCAATTCCAGTGTTCCGCTTTGCATTGCAGCACATATGTATGCATGTACATACATACAGACATTCTACCACGGCTGAATAATATTTTTGCACTAAAATATTATTCGCATAATTCTGCTAGAATACCATTGCATAAAATAAATTACAACATACGTGCATTCAAACTTATCCACATATAATTTACACAAGTTACGACATACATACTTACATACGTACATGCAAACATATTTACACAAAAAAAAAAAAAAATCGCCAGCAGATGATCGGCAGTTTTTAGCGCGCAAGCGTACGTGCATGTATTTGTGTATGTACATAAATTCATACAGAGCACATAGCATTTCTACATAAATTGCTTTATTACATACATTCCACACACATATATGTATCTACATATTACATCACCCGGACATCGAAATTACATCAGTCCATCATCCACATTTATATTCAATATATATTCCACATTACATATGCAAACATTTTTTTTTTTTTTTACCTTTTGATTTATATTTAATATCTGCCCGTATGGACATTAGTTAAACTGTATAATTGAAAAAGTTGGCAGATGTAGATTTTTATGTTATCAGTTTCTAAAGCACGTGTAGGGGAGGATCAATCGTCTTCCAGATGTGGGAGGTCGTGCGGGTGGGTCCTCTGAAGTCTTCTTGTTGTAAGGCTGTTGTCCAGAAGAGATAGGGCAAGGTTGTTCGGGTGATTAAACAACCTATCAGTGTAGCTGGCACTCATCTTCCTAATTAATTCATTGACAGTTGGCATGCCCAGTTGGCTATGTATGGTGGCATTATCGTGGTTCACGTGCGCACCAGAAATGATTCGAAGAGCTTTGTTTTGGAATCTTTGAATCAACATCATGTTACTTTTCCTCGCTGCACCCCACAATTGGATGCCATAGGACCAGATGGGCCTCAGAATAGCTTTATAAACGAGCAGTTTTACTTTAAGTTTCATTTTTGATTTTTTGCCGATTAGCCAGTAGTACTGACGCAGCCTCAAATCGGCCTGTTTCCGTTTTCGGGCTAGGTGCGCACGCCATGTTAGCCTCCTGTCCAGAGTGATACCAAGGTATTTTGGAGTTACTTCCTGAGGGATGACTGTTCCGTCTAGATAGACGCGCGGACAATTGCCCGGACGCAAGGCAAACGTGGTTTGTGTCGACTTTTCCTGGTTTACAGAAATGTTCCACCATTTCAGCCAGCCGTCAAGCAGATTTAATTGCTGTTGAATTTCATCAGAAGCGTCCTGGGGCAGCGAGAGGTGGCTACAAACAGGTTACCGCTGCGGTAGATGGGCATGTCGGCTGTGTACAAGGTGTACAATATAGGACCCAGTACACTGCCTTGTGGTACACCAGCTCTGATAGTCCTGATCGATGACTTAGCTTCATCGCATCTCACGTAAAATAATCGGTTCTTGATGTACGAATCCAAGAAGATAAAATATGCCATGGGTAGATTCGCCTTAATCTTGTGAAGCAGTCCGGGATGCCAAACCCTGTCAAACGCTTGTTTGATGTCGAGCATTACCGCGCAGCAGTACTTTTTGTTCTCAAATGCATTCAAAATCTGCTCTACAAGCCTATGGCTTTGCTCAGGTGTTCCATGTGAGCGCCTGAAGCCAAACTGGTGATCGGGGATCAAACCAGCATCGTCCATTATCGGCAACATTCTGCGTAGAAATACTCGCTCAAGTATTTTGGATAGTATGGCCAGCAAACTTATCGGACGATAGGAAGCTAGATTGATCTCTGGTTTTCCGGGCTTAGGAATAAGTATCACTTCCGCGCATTTCCACTGCGCAGGGAAGTGACCAATTTGCATACATCTATTGAAAATTCTACATATCAACACGGTGCACGTAGGGGGGAGCATCTTAAGCGCCATGGCGTCGATGCCGTCAAAGCCAGGTGACTTGTTGCATTTTAATGAGGCGATGTCTTGCTCAATGTCCTCAACGACCGCTGGAAGAATTGTCGTGTCACAGGGTCTTGGGGATTCTAGGAATCTTCTGGTATCCTCGGTATCCTCCGTAGTGCATCTCTCGATGGGCGAAAAAAGCGTTGTAGAGATGGTCCGCAAATGCCTCGGCACGCTCACAGTTGGACCGGCACCAATCACCGCTTGCGTTTTTAACTGGCACTGCTCTCTTGGTGGGCCTATTGATATGCCGCGTTACCCGCCAGAGGTTGTGCTGGGGGTCACCAGGCTCAACGTTCTCCAGGAACTCATCAAGCGCGCTCCTTCTTAGGTTCAGAAGCAGCTCTTTGAGTTGTTTAGTGCTCTGTTTAGCCGGTTTTTGTCATGAGGGCTACGTGTCAAAAACCAAACACGCCTGAGACGTCTCTTTTCAGTGAGAAGGGCTGCAACTTCAGGGTCCAGAGGTGCAGGTCTCTCGCAGGGATATGTGTCCGGGTGCTTCTACGCCGAGCAGTTGCGAATGCAGCAGCGTTATGCATTTCCTTCGTAAGGTGCTCAATTGTCGAATCAATGTCCTAAGGGGAAACTAGCTCGGCATTTGGGTTGATTCTCTGTTGCAGCCAGGATTTGTACATTGTGGGGTCCGTGTTGCTCTGGGTAAGCCTTTCCGGACGGATTTTCTCTCAACGGGTGTGTTCAGGTGCAATGAAATGGCGCTGTGGTCCGAGAGGAGGTCCGAGGTGGCGCTGCAGACCAAATTGCCCGAGCTTATGCCCTTGGAGATGGCTATGTCCAGAATGTCAGGATTTTTTGACGGGTCAGTTGGCCAGTATGTTGGTTCACCCGAAGAGTGGCACGTTAGGCCTTTGCGTAAAATGCACTTTAGCAACTCTTTTCCTTTAGAGTTGTTGAGTCTAGAGCCCCACCAGGAGTGTTTGGCGTTGAAGTCGCCGCCAATGATAAATCTGGCTCCGAGGTAGTCCACAAGTTGACCAAATTCGTCTTCTTTGACGTTATGTCTAGGTGGGACATACAGCATGCAGCGACTGAGAGATCACCTAGTGGGCTGGTCAGTCTGATCTGCGCACACTGGATCCAGTTTTCTTGTAGGCCAGGCAGCTCGACATACTTGATGCCGCTTTTAACAAGAATTGCGGCACCGCCACGGGCACTTCCGTTGGGATGATTAACATGGATTAGATCATATCCATTGAGACAAAAATAAGATCTATCGGTGAGGTGTGTTTCGGACAGGAGAAGGATGTCAATGTGGTTGGTCTTAACGAAGTGCTCGACCTCTGGCCTGCTTTTGCACAGGCCGTTCGCGTTCCATATTGTTATATGGAGTTTTATTTGCATAACTTGGTAATTAGCGTGGCGATCATTTGAGCTGTCTGGGCGAACATCTTCTCCATGAGCCTTTCCATCATGTTTTCCATGCGAGTCATCATGGCTTCGATTTGGTTGCCAGGTTGCATGGGAGCAGGATCGGGAACCTGGTTCTGTGCACTGTTACCACCTCTGAGAATCGAGGCGTAGCTGAAGTTAGGGTCAACTGAGTGGAAGGTTGCTGCTTGCAATGGTTTTGTGAGCGTGGCTTCTGGGCGGCTGCGCTTAGGGGCGGCGAGAGCTTTAGCTTTTTTGTAAGCAGTGCACCCTCTATAAGAGGCGGCGTGGTTTTCCTTGCAATTCATACAAGAGGCCGGTTCATCTTTACTTTTTTTGCAATCAGCAGTACTATGCTTACCTCCGCATTTGACGCATCTAAAGCCTAGTTGGCAGTATCTTTGGGTGTGTCCGAACCCTTGGCAGCGGAAGCATTGGACCACGTCGTTGAACTTGATCGGCGGCTCGACTGTCACTATTGAGCTGCAGAGGCGCTTAATTTGGTAAGCATCTTTATTATTGCTGGCTGGCTCCAAGTTAATAAAGAAAATTGACATAGGCATTTTAGTGCTGCGACTCATGGCGTACTGCAGGTCTCTGACAATGTGGCCTTGCTCCAACATTGCCTCCTTAATGCTGTCTTTCTCGGTCGAATGATGCAGGCCCTTGACCACAATTCGGTAAGCTCTCTCGTCACGAGGCTGGAAAGTGTAGTATCTTGACTTGTTAAGATCTAGGTGATTTTTGAGAGCAGTGTAGCCTGCCTTATTACCCATCATCACTCTTACTTTGCCATCTCTCTCTGCCTTGTAGGAAAAATCCTTACCATTGCCAATGAGTTTGCGTATAGACATGATCAGGGCGTTAATGTCAAGCACATTTGGGATTATTATTGGCGGTGGCTTAATAGTTTTGGGAATGGGCTGTGGTTGTTGTTCGATGGCGTCATCTGTGGCTTTCAGAATTTCATCATCGCTACTGTCGTCGTCATCGCTTGAGAGCAGCTGAAATGAGTTCGTACTCAGAACAGAAGAAGCCACAGCACTTGTACTGGGACCGTAGTTTGCGCGTGAAGGTCTGCGTGCTGCTTTACGCTTTTTTAACCTCGGTTGCTTAGTCAAGCTCCAGTTTGGGTCCTCACTGTCGTTGTCGTTGTTAGCCTTACGATCCTTGTTTTTGCTGATGGGTAGAACGCTAATTTGATTTGATTCGCTACCCGGCCCCTGCCAATTCATATTGGCGCCAGCTGCCGGAGTTGCTGCGGCTGCGGCACTTGCGGATACCTCGTTAGAAACGCTTGAAGAGGGTTCGTTCACTACCTTTCTTAAGGCCTCGCCAAGAAGCACTTTATTTTTCGTCATATCAATCGGCTTGTTTTGCTGCTTAGCATTTAGCCGAGGTTTAATTGTCCGCCTAGACGTATGCATCACTTTTCGCGATCCAAGCCAATACTTCAACCTTGGGGACAGTTGAAGGATGTGCTCAAAGCTTCTAACTGGTACCCGAACCAGACTAACGGGAAACTTTAAGACATCCAAACGCTATTTTGCAACACTTGCAATGACGTGGCTGTCAGGCAGCGGAGTCCCACTTTTCATTAATTTACACAGAGTTTGTTTAATAAAATAACTTCTTCACAATCCCTTGCTATCACAAACAGCGACTTCAGAGGGTGACTGTACACAGTTTGTGCCACTATTGTGGGCTTGTCTTTGATTAATAAGTGCTAAAATTGATTTTAAAACACTAGTGTTAGTCTGAGACGTGCTGCTCAGCAGAACATAACCTCGAAACTGATATGCAAACATAACACACAATAATTTAATATACACATAAACGCAGTAAGCGCCGCACTTGCAGGTGAATTATTTCCAGCACTTGTCAAGTCGCCGGCACTCCATAACTTAAACAAAATACAAGTGCAATATAACATTTACTGAAAAAAACATTAAACAAAACACTGGCCGAGCATACAAAGAGATTAAAATTTAATAAAAACTTTATTTTTGCCGGCATAAACTACAACGACAAAATATAAACAAATACATGCATATGTAAGCTTTGCTAGTTCCGCTCTGGTGAACTGGTAAAGGTAACAACGATTTCTTTGTCATAAAAGCGCTTGAAGCGCTAAAGTGTGTAGGGCAATATATCGTGATCGTCAACAGTCCGACACTTAACTTAATTTAAAGGTATTAATTATAATCTATAATTAATATCTTATTTTCCGTTCTGTTTTTTCCGTTCGCAATTGTTCTCTGTTGCGATTCCATTCCGTTCCACGTGGAATATTCCAATATAATTTATAAATATTCTTTTATAAATTATTTTTAGTTCCGTTAACGGGGAAAATTGCAAATATTCTTTTACAATTTTAATTTTTCTGTTCCATTTCCAGTCCGTTCCGGGTGGAATATTCCAAATAATTTATAAATATTCTTTTATAAATTATTTTAGTTCCGTTAACGGGGGAAATTGTAAATATTCTTTTACAATTTAAATTTTTCTGAACCGTTTCCATTCCGTTCCGAGTGGAATAAGCCAAATAATTTATAAATATTCTTTTATAAATTATTTGAGTTCCGTTAACGGGAAACATTGTAAATATTCTTTTACAAGTTTAAGTTTTCCCAGCGCACTTCCGAATAAAGAGTCAAAGTCCAAGTTTCCGGATCGTAGTCCGAAAAAAAAAAATTCAAAGTCACAATTTCCGAATCGTAGTCCGGTAAAAACCAGATCTACCAAGAAAAATTCAACGATGTCCTTGGTGAAGTTTATTTCCGTTACGGACAAACTGATCCAGTTTGAGTCCCGTGTCAATGATCGCTTACAAGTCTTTTGGGATAAGATTGAGACTGAGCATGAAATCTGTTCCAAGGCACTCACACAAGAAGAAAAGAGTGATGATATTGCTGCAATGGAGGCGAAATATGAGCACTGCTACTCCGTTTATGAAAGGTGTCTTTCACGCCTGAAGGGGGCGATAAAGGGTGTGTCCGCATCTGAAAGGGTTGAAATACCCACTCCTCTGCCCTTCTCCGGGGGCTGTCGCCTCCCTCCGTGTGACACAGAGGTGTTCCATGGAGACTATCTGCGTTGGCCCACGTTCCGGGACCTTTTTACTGCAATATATGTCAACAATCCTAGGTTGACTCCGGTTGAAAAATTGTTCCACTTAAATTCAAAGACTGCTGGTGAAGCCAATGAAATCATCGCGAAGTTTCCACTCACGAATGATGGTTTTGCGTCTGCTTGGGCAGCACTCTGTGAGCGTTTCGAGAATAAGAGGCTGCTGGTAACCAGTCAGCTTAAGATTCTTTTTAACCTATCCACGGTTACAAGCGAATCAGGTGCTTCCGTTAAAAACCTTCAGAGCACCATCCAACGATGTTTGACCGCTCTGGAGCATTTCCCCATTCGCAGATTGCATTCTAGTTTTTCTATGCTCGTCAAAGCTACCCAAACTCACGCTTTCCCCATGGGAACAATCAATATCCAAAAAATGCGAAATTCCAGCTTGGCAAGATTTGAGTGCGTTCCTCAATGAACGCTACCGAACGCTTGAAGCTATTGAGGACGTGAAACCCCATTCCACGCCCCACAGTTCCTCAGCTTCTATTTCTCGGAGCAACCAAGCCCCTAAGAGGGTAAATTCTTTCGAAGCGCATGTTATTCCGAAAAGTAAGACTTGCGACTTATGCTCCAAAGAGAACCACCCTGTCCGTCTGTGCCCTCGTTTTCTACAGATGCCCGTTAATGAGCGGACATCTTACATCAAGCAAAAAAAAACTCTGCTTGAATTGTTTCGCAAGAGGGCACTAGTTACGAGAGTGTACGAGTGCGCACAATTGTTTTACATGCAAAGGGCGGCACAACACTTTACTACATCGAGGCGACAGTGGTCCGGTCAATTCCAATACAGATTCCAATGCAAATTCCAATTCCAACATACAGTCCGCTACCCTTCATTCCAATAATATACAGTCCACTACCCTACAACCAGCAGCAAATGTCCAAACGTATTTTGCTGCCAACGAACAGAGTGTCCTACTCGGCACGGCGGTCATTAACGTATGCCATCGGGGAGCTACGTATACCGCTCGAGCTCTAATCGATTCAGGCTCAGAGGCTACGTTTATCTCTGAGCGATTATTCCGACAGATTAAGCTGCCATTCGAATCCGTGCAAGCTCAAGTTTCTGGACTAAATCAGACAGTTGCAGCCCAAGCGCAAAAGTTATGCCATTTTACTATAGGCTCTCCTACAAAACCAAGACTTCATATAGAAGCTTCGGCGTTCGTTCTTCCTCAGTTGGCCGGCAACTTGCCCGCCATATCGGTTCCTAAAAGTTCCCTGAGGAGCCTCCCAGCCATTGAGCTGGCCGATCCGACTTTCCATCAGAGTTCGCCGATTGATGTTCTTATTGGCGCGGATATCCTTCCGTCTGTCATTTTAAGCGGCTCTCTTCCTAACCTTTGCGGCTCGCTCCTTGGGCAAGAAACCATTTTGGATGGATTCTCACCGGTCTGCTTTCAAAGATTGTGCCGCAGTCAATATCATCGTTCTCCGCAAGAATTTCGACCAGCGACGGGATGCAGCTAGACCATCGCATTTCCAAATTATGGGAGGTGGAGGATGTTCCAGTGCCGCAGACCCAAAAACTAAGCGTCTCTCAAGCTCCAACGCAGGAATTCCCTCTATATGTTGAGCCAACTACTACAGCCTCATCAGTGGCTATTCAGGAATATTCCTTATTCGGCTCCTCACAGCCCCTCTATTCTATGCTTTTCACTCCACAACTGACTACAGGAACGGAGTCTAAATCAGAAATAAATCAAGCAGCGACAAGCTTATCATCTGGGTCAAGGCAAGAAGCGTTTTTTTGTCCGTCAAGGTCAAAATCGGCATTTTTCCCTAAAGTATCAGAGCCAGCGTTGCTACAGATGTCACAATCCTACATAAAGAGGGATGTCCTATCCCAAAGCTCCACACCGTTTGTTCAATCGTCCTGTGCCTCCGTGTTATCTGTCAACTCAGTACGATCAGACGACAAATACTTATATCCTTCCTTTTATTTCCAGAAGTTTAACAAGATGCCGTCGCACAAGGCCACGTACCACGACCGTCCCATCAATACCAACTCCTTCCGGTGTAGGATGTGCAGAGGAGTGCATTCACTGAGGAAGTGCCAAAGGTTCTTGCGACTCACGGCTGAAAAACGCCTCCGGGCAGTACTTATTAATAAGTACTGCCCAAATTGCTTGGCCCACCAGCACTCCGGGCAATCCTGCCGCAGCGCCGGCACGTGCAAGGTCAGCCATAAGAACCACCACACCCTACAGCACTTCCGCAAGGCTCACCGCAACATCCACCCAACCGGAAGGCGTGAGCGAGCAGCTTCGCCTAGGGCCAGAAGTTCTCCGCATATGCGGTCTCCAAACACCCGTCGCCAACCGTCGCCAGCACTTCCTAGGCCCATCCAAACATCGCTGACTTCCATACTGCAGCACAATGCTGTGAGCGTCCTTCCAACAGCCGTTGTCAAGCTTGACACTGGGCTGAAGATTTTCGATGTCCGGGTGATGATCGACCCGTGCAGCTCCACCAGCCGTATCAACACATCTCTGGCAACGGCTCTTGGGCTATCCGTCACCCGTGTTGGTGCGGAAGGTGTCTGCACGGCTCTCCTGCGATCAAGGATGACCGATTTCCGCCGTGAAGTCATTTTCCATATGGATCATGATTTTGGCATTCGTACGCCAATCAGGCCTATCATCGCTGATGCTGAGCATTTTAAGAGCATTGTTCTGGCCGACGAACGCTGGTTTCACCCCTTTACGGTGTGCGTGACACTCGGGGCGGATGTGTATCCTCACATCATTCTCAATGGCGTCTTCCCGAGCACCAATAACTATCCAATGGCCCAGCATTCCGTATTTGGCTGGATTCTGTCCGGGACTTGCGGCCAATAATTCCTTTTGCAATACTGCAAGGGGGGGAGTATGTTTATGGCAGAATTCACATTCTCGAGCAGTTAAAAATATGTAACTAGCTCAGAACCATGAATCTTGGTTTCAATTCCAATCGTGTTAAATTCTACCTGTACGCGTCTCCACACTCTCTCATGTTAACGTTAAGTAACATAAACGCCTATAGTGTAAGTCCAAGTTACAGCATAAGATTAGTATTGGTTTAACATTACTACGCACACGAAGTGCAACGGCTACATACTGACACAAATATATATAATAAAAAACCACTAAAACCACGAAGCTACCGCATTACCAATCTTTTCGATCCTCCGCTACAAACATGGATGTTTAAATGATTGTGACGCCAAAAAGCGCGCGTACCTTTATATAATGTTAAGCTATATATATTTAATTTATATATTCTGAAGCCGTTTTAAGTTTTAGTCTTGGCAGTTTCTCAAGTTAAAATGGACAAGTTTTTCCGCAAATCAAGTTCGAGTTTTAGCAGCTGTGGCTTAATGAACATAAAACGAATTGTATGTATTGTTAAAACTTGCAATGTTAAACTGATTTGAAGAGCTCAAAGAAGAAGTGTAAGTCGGGGCACACTAAAAAACACAGGGCAGAACAGTGCAGCTATCGAACACTTTTTTGTGAACTAGTGTACACTAGGGCAACCTAGTGCAGCTATCGAGCAGACCTATAAACAATGCTGCTTCTTCGTCTGATGCTTATATGTATGTACGTCTGCTGCTTCTTTGTTTGGTGATCCGAAAACTGATACTCCGACGTCTGGTGCTGCTCCTATTGAGCCCCCTTGCAAGCGCGTAGAGATCAAGTCTGACGCATGGGCGTATTTTAAGAAGTGCAATAATAAAATGTTTGCCAAGTGTCTGCTTTACGGGAAGGAGTATAAGACATTTCGACATCAACACAACAAACTTGGCAGATCACATGAAGCGTATCTACCCAACAAAAGCTGTCAGTACAAACAATTTGCCAAAATAGACCTATTTGTGGACCGCTCGGAAGCAACGTATCCACATCGCTCAGGAAATCTTCATTAGACAAACAAACTCCTTTTTGTATTTCTATCAAAATGTTTCAAACAAAACTAAAACATCTAGCTTTTAATTCGATCAAGCTTTAAGTGCATTTAAGCAAATATAATTTTTATTGATACTAAAAAAAGAAGTTATTTTAATGCATTAATTTAAAAATGATTTAAAATATTGTTACATTCATTTAATTTATTTGTTTTTTATATATATTGTTTATTTTAAGTACATTTCTGGAATCTTGTTTTTTTAATTTATTTATGTTATTGGTACCAATTTATGAGTAATTTCAGCTATTTTTTAAATGTTCGATGTTTTCATCAATATTTGTTAAAATCGATGACCAAAGCATCGATGCAATGACTATCGATGATTTTGCAGCTCTTGTCGTTTGCCAGCAGCAAAATGTTGAAACGCATGTTTCCGTTGAGTATATGCATGCACGCACCAAAGTGGCCATTTCCACTTTTTTCCCGTCAGATCAGGCTCTTTTGACAACGCGATTGCGGGAAAGATTTGTTAACAGCGGGCAGCGGTAATTCTGGCTTTTTTTAAAAGAACGCTTAACGCTTTTTTTGCTCTTGAATTCATTTAGGTTCTTGATGATGTTAATTGTTTAGTTATATGAGTTTTACATTGAAAGTTCTTATTCAGGCATTTACATAACAATATTCCATTTACATCGATAAGGAATCGGTTTTCACTCCTATCGTATAATCTTCCATTTCTAACTTGTACATTATACCGATTAGGAATCGGTTTTCACTCCTATCGCATAATCTCCCACTTCTAATTCGTGAATTACTTCCGTCGATTATCGGGGAAAATCAATACAAAAATAAAAATTCCTAAAGAGATTTACTGCAAAAGCAGCATTACTGCCAAATTAAGCAATTTGCGTGCACATGCGGGCACTAAAAATCACACTAGTGCACACTAGTGCTACGCGCAAATATATAAAATCCAGGAGTATTTTGGCATTTAGACATTGACAAGGTGGAACGTCAGTATTATGACATTCACCTTGTTCGATGGGAAAATATTGACGAAACAGTTAAGTTTTGGAGTGAAGTGCTGAAGTCCCGAGATTCTGGGTGGAACTGCCGCTTTTTCGAATTAGCTTCAGTTGCGCTTCAATTTCTTTTGGTACCTTGGACAAACGCCGAAGTGGAGCGGGCTTTTAGCCAAGTCAATCTTATAAAAACTAAAATCAGGAATAGGATGAAAGTTGACACATTAAATTCAATTTTGACCGTAAGGTAGTTATGTTAATTTACTCAAATATATATTTATTTCAAATTTTAGGTACGGATTGCGCCGCCAAAACAAATGTTGTCATAATTACCAATTGCCACCGAGCTGCTTAACTGTATTAAAGCTCAGTCACCCGAACTTAACTTGACGTGAACTTAACTTGACATGATCTCTAACTTGAACGTGAAATTCTAACAACTACCCCAACTAAAAAAAACGTGAACTTAACTTAAACCTGAACGCGAACGTGAATGCGAACGTGCGCCTGAACTTATCGAACAGCTGTTTGTCATTATTTCGATATTATTAGACTTGAGCTTGTGTTATAGAACAAAAAATAAATAATTAATATAAAACATAACAATAAAATAAAACAAGTAAGTTAAACAAAAATTTTGAGGACATGCTTTGATACGCTTTCTTGCATACATATGCAATCGATAGTTTAAACAAGTTAATGTAATAATAATAAAAAAGAGGTATGACTCGGTCAGAGATCGAACCTACGATCTTCGCCTGTGAAGCGGCAGTCTTCTCTCTATGCCACCAGAGCTAATCAATCTTGCTAGTCAATTTAGTAAGTTAAGCAAAAGGAAAAATAGGTTTTCGTGGTTTTTGCATGATAAAACATTTATTGTCATATAGCTCTAGCTATATATATATATATATATATATATATATAATTTAGTCGGTCTTTACGGCCACATCTCAGAGAATGGCATGTCTCCTCAGAAGAATCTATGTCTGATCATAAGATCATCCTTTTTAAGCTTCAGTTTAATACGGAAAGTAACGTTACAACTCGCAACCCCAGAAAAACCAACTGGGAAAAGTTTAGGTCAACCCTAAAACTTAACCTAGCCTCCGAAAGTTTTGGAATAGCCAAACGCACAGGTGAGCTAAATAGAGTTGTACGGAATTTAGGCAAATGCATCAGTAACGCATTTGAAGAAAGCTGCCCGCTAGGCAAAACGCGCAGAGAAATAGATGCCCCATGGTGGAACGATAGTCTAGAGAGACTACGAACATCCACCCGTCATCTCTTCAACAGAGCCAAGAGTGACGGATCATGGGATAACTATCGGGAAAGCCTCACCTTGTACAGCAGGGAAATCCGAAAGGCTAAACGTAGGAACTATAGGGACTTCTGCGAAAGCATAGCTAGTACGACTGAAGGTGCACGGCTCCATAGAGCATTATCCAAACGGGCACCGGAGGCGAATCTAGCCCTGAAACGTAGGGACAACACATTTACGACCAGTAACATGGACAAGCTAGAGCTTCTATTCGAGACGCACTTCCCAGGAAGTATTCCCTGTGGCCCATGCGAAACACTCGAAACGGAAGACAGACACAGACCGACTGCTCTAGACTGAGGAAAATACTAGTCAGTAGCCTAGCACTCGGTCATATACCGAGCACTTGGAGTAGAGCTAGGGTGGTCTTCATCCCCAAAGTAGGGAAGACAGATATCACCAACCCTTCAGACCCATTAGCTTAACATCGTTTTTGTTGAAAACGTTGGAAAAGCTAGTGGATAACTACATTAGGAGTACTCTGTTGACACGGAGTACGCTGCAAGCTACGCAGCATGCATACAGAGCAGGCCGATCTACGGATACGGCACTTTATAAACTGCACCGCACTTTGCGTTCCGCAGTTTTAAACAAAGAAGTAGCAATATGTGCATTTTTAGATATTGAGGGCGCCTTTGACAACACCTCACACGATGCCGTCAAGGCTGCCCTAAATAGAAGGGCTCTGGACATGACAACTAGCAGATGGATCTCATCGCTACTCAGGTCCAGACAAGCTACGGCAACAATACAAGATAGTACCGTAACAGTGACAACCACAAGAGGCTGTCCACAAGGGGGGGTTTTATTACCGCTCTTATGGAGTATCTTAGTAGACGAATTGTTAAGTAGACTTGCCAGCAGGGGTATCCAATGCCAGGGCTATGCCGATGACATTGTGATAATAGCGCGGGGCAAGTATGAGGAAACTCTGTGTG
Organism: Scaptomyza flava; assembly: GCA_030179655.1. Lineage (NCBI taxonomy): Eukaryota > Metazoa > Arthropoda > Insecta > Diptera > Drosophilidae > Scaptomyza > Scaptomyza flava. The sequence continues at coordinate 2,685,791 of JARNME010000030.1, read as the reverse complement.
AAATTATCCAACTGGGACTTAGGATCACGTATGACTGGTGTAGTGAGGTTGGACTCAACCTAAACCCTACAAAAACCGTCATAATTCCGTTCACCAGGAGGTATAAGCTGCAGAGGATGAGAGATATTAGGCTCGCGGGGAGTCGAATAGTAACAAGCAGGGAAGTCAAATACCTTGGGGTCACATTTGACAGTAAATTGAACTTTGGGACCCATATTCAGAATACGATTCTAAAGTGCTGCAGAGCACTCTACACATGTCGTAGAATAGCGGGGAAATCATGGGGAACCTCTCCAAAATTTTGAGATGGCTATACCTCATGGTAGTAAGGCCCATGCTCACATACGGAGCAATTGCATGGGGGGACAAGGCACAGCAAATCACTGTGCAGAGGCAATTACATAAATTGCAAAGAATGGCCTGTGTAGGAATCACTGGAGCGATGAGGACCTGTTCTGTTGGGGATTACCCCACTCCATCACACAATTCGGCTACAACAGAAAGCTGCATTATTAAGAATGTCGGTCGAGGGAGTTGGCAAGGAGCATATTCTGAGTCAACTAGATGCAGATATGCTGTCAGGTGAGCTTCCCCTATTGGCACAGCCTAGGGACGAAATGAAAGGTAGGCCCTCGGCTAAAATACCATGAGTCCCTAGGTAAGCACACCAGCATCTTCCAGGCTGAGGTATGTGCAATAGAGAGGTGTGTGGACTTTAATCTGAAGCGTAACTATCGGAATAGGGATTTAGCTAAATTATCAGATAGTCAAGCAGCCATTATGGCACTCAGCAAGATCGAAATTAGGTCGAAGGTAGTTCGCGAGGTGCGAACCAAGCTAAACACTCTGGGACTACATAATAGGCTAACCCTAAGATGGGTCCCAGGACATGTTAACATAGCTGGGAACGAAGAGGCAGACAAGCAAGCAAGGCTGGGGGCAGCGACACCCCTCATAGGGCCCGAGCCGTACTGTGGGATAGGAAGAAGCACAATACGGCAGGAACTTAGGAGTGAAGAGAAACTCTTGCGCGAAATGAGCTGGGCGCAGTCCCCAGGACTCAGACAAGCCAAGTGTCCTCTTGGAACTTACAATCTGAAAAGATTCAAGCAGATTATAAACATGGGAAAGAATAGACTCAGGATAATCACCGGTCTTTTGACAGGACACTGCAGACTAAGGGGTCACCTAGCCAAGCTAGGAATCGCTAGTAATGATACATGCAGATTCTGCGATATGGAAAGGGAATCCTCCTTGCATATCATAGCAGAATGTGTAGCCTTAGTGGGGAAGAGAAGCAGGTTTCTAGGAAAACATGTTATTCAGCTCACTGACCTGAAGACCATCGATCCAGTAAATATACTTGCCTTCGTACAAGGACTGGGTCTGATGGAAGAGCTTTAAGCCAAGAAGGGGGCACAATAGATCTTTTAGGTCGCAGTGCACTTCACCCCAATTATAATAAAAAAAGCTCTAGCTAGTCGGGAACTTGGTGAAAATTTGATTACAAGAATCCAGCACAAACAAACAGACAGACAAATCAAGTTAAGTTAAAGCGTGTAGAAAAAAATACAAATTGGCCTATGCTCATCCATTTTAGCTGCTCATCAATCAGCTGTTTGAATTGGAACATGAATGCAACTTGAACTTAACGAGAACTAATTTGAACTTGAACTTGAAATTCTGTTTTCTGCAGGTTGTCAAGTTACGTCAATTTAAGTTGAGGGTAACCAGCGAGCAGTGTTTTTCGTTAAGTTGAAGGGATCAGCTGTTTCTTAAGTTCAAGTCAAGTTAAGTTCGGGTAACAGATCCTTTAAGCAAAAAAGATTATTACCCGACCGACGACGCCGAAACGTCAGACGATATTTTAGAACACTTCAATTTTTTTCAATAAAACTTCTTAAAAAACTATATTATAAAATCAGCTTATTTTTCGACTTGTTTCCTTTTGAGATTCCGCTTTTTGCCTTTTATTTTTTACTGATCTAGCTTTTTAAGTTCTGGAAAAAATGACAACACTGGCACGCACACAACTAAACTGCGCTCTCATTTTAAGGGTAACAGTGACTCGGAATGTGACTGACTCAGATCCTGTGCTAGAAATGAACTACCTAAAACTTTATTTGGTTATTGACTTCCAAATGTTTGAATCGATTACGCTGAAGTGCTTTCAGCTAAAGATCGTTTGTGTTGTTCTGAATAAATATTTATTTAGCAACAATTTTCTGTTAACACCTGTTTGTTGATGTGTTTGTAACTGTATTACTGCTTAACAAAAATAATATTTTACTGAATGCGGGTTATTAAACTGTTTTTAGTTATTTCTCAATTGTATATTGTATTTTTTATTAGGGTATCCAACATTCGTCATTCGTCTAATGCATTTCTGTTTTGCTTCTTTTGTGAATGCACACAAGCTCACACTTTTTGTTATAGCTAAATTTAATTATTGCCAACTCATTATTCTCTATTAAAACTAAATACATATATTATTAATTGCCAACCAAGAAATCCCGTTCCTACAAACAAATAAGCTTGTTCGTAATAGTATTTTCTTTTGTGGTTGCTTGTGGGCATAACATAAGCAGCACAACCGCAAAACTCGACCGTCTCAGTCGGCTGCTTCTCTGCATCTAAGCTCAAACAAAACAAAGCGAATGCAAAGCAACAGACACAGCGTTCGTTAATTCACAAGCGAAACTTCGTTTTTTTCGACCACTTTTCTCTGCCGCAACACCAATACCATCATATTCGTTTACAAGCAGAGACAATTGTTGCACAACAACCACATATTATTTAAATTTTTGACTGCCTACGGCAGCGAATTAACGCGAAGTGGTATGCATGTGAGTTACGGCAGAGAAGTTTGATAGTGTTTGACCTTTAATAGTTGCGCTACCGCGCGTATAGATGTTAGCACATCAATAATACATTTATTCAAACTGTAATTATACTGCGATTCACAAGGTAAAGAATATATTGGGATGGTGCCATGTCTTGGTATCTGTTGGTCTGTATGAACGCAACTTTTTTTTTGACACTCGTAAAGCTAGATTTTTGAAACTTTGAAAATATGTTTTTCTATGGGTGGGACAGATAGTGTCAGGTTGAGTTTCTGCGCCTTCTGGGGAGCTGGGAAATCAATAACAAGTCGATACATCTCGAGGTGCAAATCGATAAAAACACATATTTCTCACATTTCATCAGCTAGAGTCACTAAATTTGGTAGGAAGATACATAGCAATTGACATACCACAAAGACCTGCATCAAAACTTTAGATGCCCCTAAATATTTGTATTAAAATTCTGATGCCAAGCCAACCTATACCGACAGACCTTTTTAATCGGAAATCCTCATATCTCCAAATCCTTTCACATTTTTTGAGCAAAGTCACCAAATTGGGATGAAAGATTGCTGGTTTCCCAAATCATGTATTAAAAAGTTACTTGAGCCTCCATCATTTTAAAATCGGAAACTCCCATATCATTCATTGTTTTTAAGCTAGTTATCAAAACTTGGTGGCAGTTTAGCTGGAGATGCACCCAAAGATGTGCCTAGCACTATCTCTGAACGCAGCGCATACCCCAGCCGCCCCGTACTCACACTTTGAAAACAAACTCCTTATCTTTAATACGGGTATGAAAGTATACCGCAGTCAGTTTCGTCCGACTGCAACTTTTCACTGGTTTTTAAGACTGTATGTATGAATTTGTTTTTTTTTTTTACATGCTTTTATTTAACTTGACTTGTCTGTCTGTCTGTTTGTACCGGAATCTTGTAAGCAAATTTTCACCAAGTTCCCGACTAGCTAGAGCTCTGAATTTTTCACCACAGATGTGTTTCAGATAAAAGTTTTTGGCACGATAAAATAAGTAATATCATGTAAAAACCACGAAAATCAGTTTTCCCTTTTGCTTAAATTACTAAATTGACTGACATAATTGACGAGCTTTGGTGGCATAGAGAGAAAACTGCCGCTTCACAGGCCGAAGGTCATGGGTTCGATCTCCGACCGAGACATATTTTTTTTATGTTATTTTTTATTATTTAAACCTTTTTAAACTATCGATTACATATGTATGCAAGAATGCGTATAAAAGCATGTCTTCAAAATTTTTTTTTGATTTACTTGTTTTGTTTATAGTTGATACCGAAGGTAAAGAGTATATTGGGTTCGTGCAATGTACGTCATGTTGTCTGTCCGTCCGTCTGTATGAACGCAACTTTTTTCCACACCCTTCAAGACAGACAAAATGTCAAGATTGGGGTTCTACGATAACTGGGGGGGCTGGCAAATCGCTGAAATCGACACTCAAAATCGATAAATCCACCTCTTTCACACATCCTTACAGCTAGAACTACCAAATTTAGTGGGAAGACAGCTACTGACAAACTCAAAAAATCTGAATCAAAAACTTTGGAGCCACACCCCACGCAGTTTGTTACAAGAAACGCCTATAACTTCCGCCACCAATTTTAGTGCATAACATCTTTGGATGCCGCGCTCACTCATACCGCCCCCAGCCCCACCTCCCTTTCCCCCACCTTTTACAAATTTTCAGCTAGAGTCATTAAGTTTGGAAGGAAGATAGCTGGTGGCATCCCCATATGCATAAGACAATCATTGAAACAGTACACCCATGCCGCATCCATACCCCTTTGAAATCAGGCTTCTTTATTAATACAGGTATCGAGTATACCGCAGTCAGTTGCGTCAAACTGCAATGTTTTCACTTGTTTTTTTTTTTTTTTAATTAATGTAAAATTTATAAATCATTAGAACCTGGTTAATTTCCAGGATAAATTAATTTTAGACTGCAAGTATCAATGTTCTTTTTATTGTATTATTTGCATTACATAAATCTACTCAAGCTAGTTAATATTCTCTTTGTTCTCCACATCCCACTCGTCCAGCAAAAAATTAAGTCGTGTGTGCCTGGCCAAGATCTGCTTCACTTCATTGAATATTTGCACATGTCGTAGACAGTTATGAAAAAAGCAGTTGCCCAGCCAATTGTTTTCATTGTAGCTGCAAAGGAAGGTAAGGAATAAAATTGAAGTTATACATAAAATAAGTCTGGGTGTTCGCACCATTGCAGCTCGCTTAAATGCTTTAGCACCAAGGTTTTTCAGAAATGTTGGGCAGGGTGATGCCATCCACCAATATGCCCAGCTGGCAGGTGTGAAAATTGCATTTATTATCTTCAAATTTAAGCTTGGTTGTTTGATCGAGTAATTCCAAGCCGGTATTGCACTTCTTTATCGTCACATTGCGTAAATTAGCATTTGCTAGGTGGCGCATTGAAATACCAATGGCAAAATTCTCAATTAAACAATCCTGTAGCTTAAGTGTGGCTTGCGGCATGCAAACAATTCCTTCCTGTGTGCTGGAGCTGTCATCTCCGAGTAGACGACAACTGCGTAGTGTCAGCATTCCACAACGCAGTAAAATACCACGACGAACGTTACGGCAGTCCAACACTAGTTGCGATAACGTGTAGTCTCCATCGATAACCAGCAACGTGCTTTCCTCATCACTCGAGCAAATCACAGGCATCTTCATAAGCTCGTTTTTCGACTCTACAACTGAATCGGCGTCAATAAGGCCTTTAATGCAGCCGTTGTTATTTAGATGTTCCAAAAACTTGATAGTGTGTTGCCCCGGAGATATAAGAATATCATCGTTTGCTTGGGAAATGCTTAACACGTCCTGGAATGTACAATATTTTTATTCTTATTATAAACATATATGTATAAATGTTGAGTTCGAAATGAGAAATACATTACAACATTATATTTAAAAAGGGTTTCTGATGTAATAGTTCGTTGTTTGCCTTCACTGTAAACTTAATGAAAGAAAATTGATATTTTCGATTCAAAGGCGGGTTGGCTAGGGGGGCAGCTTTAAAATTTTGTATTTTTGACATGTTGGGGGTGATATGGGTGTGCGTGACATCCAAAGTTTTGCTGCAGATCATTGTGGAATGTCAACTGCTATCTTGCTATCTATACCTTCGGTAACGAGTAGAGATGAGCGTCGGGATCAGGATTTTGGGTACCGAAATAATTATCGAGATCGGGCGGGATGGGAACGATTTTAAAAAAATCCGGGAATGTCGAGATAAGTGATCGATCCCGAAATTCCCACGGGTACTGGTAAACGTGTCGGGTCCCAAAAATCAGTCGGGACCCAAACAAAATGTACTCGATTAATGTTCTGTATTTATCGAAATTATCCACCCTTTGCATTTTTTAGTGACACGATTTATCGCAAGTGCAATAAATGGAAGCATTTAAATGTATTTTCACTATTATTATTAGAAAAATTGCGATATTTTAACATTTTGGCAACAATGCATGATTTGCCAGTTTTTTCTACTTACAGTAGAATTTTTACAGAGAGAACTCTATTAATTGAAAAAAATTTTGAAAGAATATTGTTTTTAAACAAAAATTAAATTTAAAGTAAGATTATATAAAAAAAAAAAAAATATATACACTTATTTAAAAATAAAAAAAATTTCGGGAAAATGTCGGGACCGTGGGATAGACACAAATTTTCGGGACTATGGGGAAAGCGGGACTTACGATCCTAGCGACAGGTCTGAAGATTGGTTCTATTAGAGCTCGAAAAAATAAGACGAAAATATAATTTAGCAATTTATCTATAACTCGCTTGGTTATCGATATATAGTTATTAAAAAATCGAAAAATATCGAAAAATCTAATTGTTTTTAAGTTAAATAGATTTCCGAAAAAAAATACGAAAATTACGAAATTGATACATAGCATTTTCGTCCTATTTTTTTGAGTTCTACAAGAATCAATTTTCAGACCTTGTCGCCTAAGGAATCGTAGACGTGCCGGAAAAGCGAATTTGATTTCGGGACGGGGTGGGATGATAAGCAATTTCTTTCCCGATCCCATCTCTAGTAACGAGTATAAAAAGTAAAGTCAACTTCAATTATAGCTACTGTCTAATCATTACCTGCAAACTGTTGCCCAGATGAACTTTTACATGTGGTTTAACGTGATGCTTTGCCAACGACAGCAGATTTATCTGTTTCTGAAGATCAACTGGCACTGTTACAATGTGGCAGACTTGCGTCAGCTCCACATGCTCTACAAACTGGCCAAGATGACTTTCATGACTGCGTTTCAGCAGGTTCCGTTTTAGTACGTTGCCTTGTAGCTCACTGTAGGCCCGTCGCATATCTGAGTTTTCCAGTATTTCAAATTCGCTGCGTATGATTGCCAACCGCAGATGGAGACACATAAGATCCGTCACAGGCGTAAATGACTTATTCAAGCTATTTATCGGTGGACTGCAGCCACCTTTGAGCATCTTGGGTGGTTGAATTGTTGCGTGGTTTTTGACCTCAGCGACCTGATCATTGCTGCCGTCCTCTTCATCGCTAATGCCAAGCTCCAGGTAGTCTAGACGCTGCTGTATATAACGCGCCTCTGTCAGCAATGTGCGCATATGCAAAGTCAGTGGGCGTGATAAACGATTCTTGTTAAGATCACAAGCGAGTTGTATGCGAGCTTGCAAATGCATTTGCACCCAATCGCGGTCGTTGTCAGAATCCTTATCCCAGGGCATCCATACGTTTGTATAGAAAAATCGTAAGCGATCAATGCACTCTGCTGTGGTATCTACATTCAATGCCGAGTTTTCCTGCTGCAATGTGGGCCATAGCTCAACTAGTGAGACCTCATTGCTTTCCGGTAAATGCATATCCTGATCTTGCACAGCAGTCACCGTAAACACAGCCCTCAGTTCATTAAATATTACCTGATCAACAGAGCCAAAAACAATAGTGGGATAGCGAAGCTTTAAATCCTCGCAGACGACACGCGGTATTTTCCACATTGCCTGCCAGCCTAAAAAATTATATATTGTGCGAGTTTTCTGAACATATAAATGTTAACTACGTACCTGCTGGCTCGATTTGCAATTCTACGTAAGATTTCCACTCGGTGCACACTTGTGAGGCGGGCATAGAGGTTCCATTCCATGAAAGAACCGCTTCTGCTTCCTCAAGCCTCTCCAGAAAAGATTTTTCGAATGTATAAACATCCATTTTCAGACTTTATAACCAAAGTGCGTTCAATTTAATGCGCGTGTGTAGAAGCTGTGGCTGCTTGAGCTCAGTGTGACCACGGCACGATTTGACTCACAAAATATACCACCATTACGTTATTTAATAAAAAAAAAAAAAAAAAAAAACAATATAAAGGCGTGAATGAAATTACCGACTTGTTTTTAGTCAGAACGATCGAAGCTGGGGTAACAATATAATTTCGTCGAAGCAATGCTATGGGCAAGATTTTTTGATCTTTCTTGGCAACATTATGCTATTTAAAAAGCATAATCTCAAGCGAAATTGTATCGTTTTAAAGAGACACCATCTCGCCGATGGCAAGAAATTTCGTCTGGCCACTAGGGATATCGATAACAAAAAACTCGTCAATATTTAAAGTTTGGAACTTTTTTGTTTAATTATTGGCGGTCACCAAAAAGTTTGCTTCAGAATCATTTACCATTTTTTATTCGTTTCGAACGCGACCACTACTGAATCATGATTCAAAATTCATGAAGCAAAATCAAACAAAACAAGCTTCAGTTGTGACAATTGCGCTTTACTTATCGAAATTCGGTTATATGAGCTGACTGAAGCGGGATACAGTGGACCCTCGGTTAACTTATTTAACTGGTTCCATTATCATGTTCGTTAAGGTCCGCTTCCAGTACAATAAAAACTTCCTGGCAGGAATTTGTGATATATACTACGTTTATGCTTGCTGTTTCAAGATTTTTTAACACCACGCTTTTTAAAATACGCCTGTTTATGCTATTTTATAAAAATCATGATTTTTCTGAATGGTGGAGCCACCTATGCAGCTTCATATGAAAAAGGTGGCAGCACATCAGCACAAACAGCTGATAAACCGAAAGCCAAAACGTTAAACGATTTCAATCTTCAAAATGTTAAATGAGAATGCAAATTTTTTTTTTAATTCAACGGCAAACGCGAACATCAGAGATGGTTCGTTGTCTTTTAAAGTCAAGAATGGAGCTGCTGTTCGCAGCAATTTAATTAGTGTGGAACAGCTGATTTCACACAGTAGCATTGCCAGACTGCTTACACAAAAAATCATGATATTTCCAAAAAATCATAGTCAAAATACGTGTGTAGAAAAAAATCACGATTTTGTGTTTATGCTAGTATTTTTTTAAAAAAGCATGATCTGAATTCATGCTTTTTTGCAAGCATAAACGTAGTAACAGTTGCGCTTCATATCTCGAAATTCGGTAAAAAAAAAAAAAAAAAACAGCTGTCTGAAGCGAGGTATTTGTAAACAACGCAATATGAAATCTTATAAAAATATGTTTAAAAACTGATTTCAGTGCTGCAGGCGGAAGAGGATATGTTTTTAATAAAAACCTAAAAAAATTTAGCAAACACAAGCGACAGGACTGTAGCGTAATTTTTTTTCCACTTCATGTACGCTTCAAAAATGTTGAATCATGATTCAGTTGTAGTCGCCTTAGCCAGGAATAATCGGTAGCAGATAAATGATTCTGAAGCAAAAATGCAAGGTGAACGCAGCCAATAATCAGCTGTAATAGTTGAACAAGTTGGCAGCGCTTTAAACTGGCACTTAGAATGCGTCGATAAGAATCATTTTTCTGATTTTATCGAAATCGTTTGTAAAACACTGAAGAAAAAATCAGCTGGTTTAAAATTAAAAGGAAAAAAACAAGAGGACCCTTGGTTGAAGTACTTAATTGGCTCCAGCATCGTGTTCGTTATCCAAAAAGTTTGTTAAGCAAAACCATTATTCATATTATTGATATTATTCATATTAACATGTTTGAATTTGAGCTTATATTGACACCAATGAGTATATACATAACAGAGAGGAATACAGAACCCGCCACTTAAACAGAAAACGTTCAGACCTATACTCGTTTGAGTATACAAAAATTTTGCTCTATGCCTTGCAAACTTATTCTGCCAGCATTTTGAAAATCAGCTGGTGTATAGGGAAAAGCGAAGAATCAAATTCGGCCATCATTGTTTAGATCGCAAAGTGTGCGATGCGATTGCCGAAAATAATATGTTACCGAACTTCGTTTCTCTTGACTTATTAAAGAACTTGAGTTTGGCAATTTAAGACTTTTGCTTAAATCTACTTACTGCTGCCCACCATGGAAGGGTAGTATAGACTGAATATGAACTTTGCGCAATTGTTATGCTAAACGTGAGATACTTTAGCTCAATCTCTATTTTATATGATTTTTTATATTTTGGCAATTAGGTAGGGCATTCACAACTTACTTATAATACTTCTAAACTAACACTTGAATTAACATATTCTGTATTTATATATATATATATACATATATATATATATATATATATTTTTTTTTTTTTTGGGTTGCCATTTAATTTTTCTGTTATTATAATTTTAACACTAATTAACTTAAATTACGTGTGCTAAGCACTTAATACAATATAGGTGTTCTGTATTTATACTCTATATTGAATATATTTGATAATTTGACTAAATGATATTGGGACAAAGGGTATTTTTACTTTGCGCATTTTGTGCGTCTTAGCTACGGGAAGCCAGCACGTTGTTGTTTTGTTTCAATTGCGCTTTGCGTTTAGCGGCCAGTGGACTAAAGGAGAGGTGGTGGGCCACCGGAAAGCAAGAACGGTAAAAATTTGTTAGTATTTGAATGCATGTGCGTTTGTTTCATTCTTGCTGGGCCTGCTGCACTATGGTTCATTCCATCACTTCATAATCAGAATATCTTTCTTTTCACGGGCTATGCATGAATGCCATCATACGTGATCAAATTACCCATTGTGTGCTGTGTCAAGATTTTTGATACACAAATTTTGTCTTTTCTGAGCCCTGCATTTACATAAGTGTATGTATGTGTGCAAGCATATGAAGCATGTTCAAATGTATTTGTGTTTGTTTTTTTTTTTCATTCATTACCTGCCCAAATAATATAACTTGTAAAACTCTTATTTATTCGATTATTTAACTATGATGGCATTTATTTCTAAAGATTCTTTTCTAGAGACAGAAAGGAGAGAAAAGAGATCGGCACTATCGATGGTCAGGCGCTATCGAGCTCCCATCGATAGCAACCTGACACCATCGATAGTGACTGACAGTGCCATCGACAGTTTGGTTTTTGACATCAGCAAAAAACAAAATTTGCGCGTTATTGTGTGGCTCGTCTGTACAAACACATATTGGTGGGGAAAATTTTAATAAGAGAATAAAAAGTGTACACATCCAACTCAGAACCAATGCAGAGAAATTTATCACTTTCTTCAAAGAGGTAGTAGTAGTAAGAAGTAATTAATAAGTATTTTGACTGACTTTGTGTCGAATTTAAGGTAACGTCGGAGCTCCTTCACACTTAGTGTGTCGAGTGCTGAAAGGCAGGCGTGCGATTGTAGCAGCACGGACTCGGAGAAAATTTGCTTGTCGAGATTCAAACATATAAAAACAAGGTAAAATCTCCCAAGTCTGAGGAAAAAAAACTTGCAAAGTGCCTTAACTGCGGTAAGGAGTACAAAACCAGTGGAAACACATCCAATTTACGCGATTTTTTACAAAGATTCCATCCCGGTTTGGAAGTTCATGTCCCAGATTCCAGCACTCCAGCTGCAGATACTTTGTCGGCTACCGACAACATCGCATCTTCAAGCAGCAGCTGTAGGTCGAGTGTGCGTTCAGTAGCTTCTTACTTTAATAGAGCCATCTTGTACGAGACTAATTCAAAGCGAAAGAATGACATTGACACGGCCTTAGTCGAAATGATTGCCAAGGATGTGCAGCCATATAACATAGTGGAAAATGAAGGCTTTGTAAACTACAGTAAAATAATAGATCCCAGATATAAGCTCCCCAGCAAAACACATTTAAGAGATGTGCTGATGCTTAATATGTTTAAAGAAACTTCTGCCAAATTGGCAACAATTTTGAAGAAATTCCGGATATTTCGGTCACATGTGACTTGTGGACATCGAGGGCTAACGCTAGCTTTTTGACTGTCACAGGTCACTTTGTTGATGATTATACTATGAAAACAGTATCATTAGCCACAAGAAAACTATTGAACACAACAAATCATTCTGCGCAAAATATTGCAAACACTTTAAAAGATATATTAACTCATTGGAACGTCCTGGATAAAACAGTTTGTATTGTCACAGATAATGCCAGCTCAATGCTGAAAGCATGTGAAATATTGAAAATACAAAATCTTCCATGCTTTGCCCACACTTTAAATCTGGTGGTTCAAGATGGGCTAAGGTTCGACAACGACGATTTATTACAAGCTTTGTTTACAAAGTGTAAAACAATAGTAAGATTTTTTAAGCAAAGCACCATAGCGGGTGAAAAATTTAAACTGGCACTTTTCTCATACTTGCTACAAGAAGTCCACAGGTGGAACGTTTCTACTAGATTCAGCGTATAATTACAACAAATCATGCAATTGCTACGGTTTTATTATCAACCACAAAAGCACTGCTATCATTTACTGCTAAAGAAATCAAAATATTAAAAGATGTAGATAAAATATTGGCTTTCTTTCAACAAGCAAGCGAAAAAATTTCTGGAGGCAAATATGTTACGCTTTCTCTTATAGTACCGATGACATATGGACTGTACCACAAGGTTGAATATCTTTTACCACAACTACAAACAATACAAGGAAAAATTATGCAAAGCGCTTTAATGGACTCTATAAAAAAACGTCTTTCCATGTATGAGCAACGGACAGTAACCAGGATGGCTACGTTATTGGATCCCCGTTTTAAAAATAATGGTTTTCAGTTCAGTTCAAATGCTGAACACGCTTCAACTATTTTTGAAACCGAGCTAGTCAGTTTGACGATCTAAGAAAACCCAATCAATTTGGCCCTGGCAACGGAAACAAAAACACAGGATACATTATTTGATTTTTTAGTGGATAGACCTATGACCAAACACGGAAACGCACGATCAGATGCCATAACTATCAAACGACAATATCTAGAGAGAGCAATAGCCGCTCAAGAAATAGATCATTTTTTATGGATTAAGGTAAAGTTAAGCAACGAATTATCAAAACTCAAGAAAAATTTATTAAATAAAATTATATTGCAGGTGAACCAAACGGATTTTCCTTTGCTTAAAAGGCTGTTTATTAAATACATGTGCATCCCCGCAATATCCGTTGAGTAGGAAAGAGTGTGTAGCAAAGCGGGCCAAATTGTTTCGGAGAGGCGAACCAGGCTCAAAGAAGAAAATGTCAACATTCTGTTATTCTTAAAAAACGTTAATTATAAAATTGATTTTCTTGTTTAAATACAGTCAAAATATTTTTATTACGGTGGACGGGACTATCGTCAACTATCGATGGCACTATCGTATGCTTTCGATGGTTTGAAAAATACTATCGTCGACTATCGATGGTTCCGACTATCGATAGTTCTCCATCTCTAATTAACACAACATAGACAATCGATAGGAATACATATAATTACTTTACAAATTTGACAATTTCAAGTACTGAAATGGTAAGATCGCAGATCAAACAAGCTCTAATAAAAACGTTTTAAGCCGCCATCTGATTGTCTGCTGAATCAATTTGAATAAGCTTAGAATGCATTTTAATAACTATGATTAGTGTCATTCCATTTAACTTTAATTTCATACGATATAATATTGATATTTTTGAAGCAACATATACATAATACTTACTTTGATTGTAAAATATAATAATAATTAGGGTATTCAGTAGCTATGCTATGTGCGTAAAGTGTTATATATAATACAGTGTAGCTAGTGAGTGCACTTTTTACGTTTCTTTTGTCGTATAAGTGCTAAGTCAGCTGTTTGCCAGTTCGATGACAATACAATCGATATTGAATTTGAATTGATTAATTGTTAAACTGAAAATAATAAAATAAATAAAGCGTTTTATATCATTCTCCCGCACTCTATTTGCTTTTGTCGCTTCTGACACTTTTAAAAACATCAGTATAGTCTTTTAAATTAATAATTAATAAAATTTACTTAGTTTTACAACCAAAACTCGCCTAGTGTGACCTAATTTCACTAATTCAATAATCTCGAAAGCAGCTGTTTTTATAAATAGTCTGGCAACCACTCAATAACACATATAGTAAGGGAGAAGCCCTAATGTTGGACACCCCTTTGGTTTTTGTGACATAAGACTGTCCAAAATCAACGTACAGCTTATCTGTTAGTATCGTTGAAAAGCTTGTTCAATTGCGCATCGATTGGTATAAGGCATTCTACACATTTCATTCATGTTTAATGATATATTTCACATTTAATGAAAAAACTCAAAATCACGATTTTCAAAAAAGTGCCCCGAAGTTGGACACCCCCTTTTATCTTGTGAAAATGCAGCCAATAAAATAAAATAAAATGCCAAATCATTGTTTTTATGTAAGATTTTGTTTTTTATGCAATTAAACAATGAAAATCAAACGAATTTATTATTTTATTAATTATTATTACTCGTAATGAGCAGTATCGCAAGTAATGCATCGATATATCGATTGATGCATCGATCTATGCATCGCATGCTCATCATTGCTCACATACCTTATTAATATGGCGCGAAATATGTAAACAAACTAATTATTATATTTTTTGGGTTTTTTTTCATCAAAACCATTTATTATGAAATTATTTATTCAATTAACTATGAAATTCAACTTAAAGTTTCTTTATTTGGTTTTTTTTCATTTAAACCATAAAATTTCAATTTCCATTTCTTGTTGCGCGCTCATTTTGATACATTTATATGAAGATGACACGATCATTGATACAATTGAATGAAATATCGATTACAATTTATCGTGTTCAATTGTGAAACATCAACAGTGTCCAGATTAGAAGAAAGCACGGTTTTAACATTTTTGAATGTAAACCCAAAATATTGAAAAAAAAATGTTTGATTGCAGAATATGAAAGAGCATGATGAAACGAATAAGAAAAAATTTATTAACCTTTGCTAAATCAGGGAATAATTCAATTACATAAGCGTTGAAATTTTAAAAAGTTTAGGTCGGAATATCGGTATTTTAATATTTGTCTCTGAATTAGCCAAAACTAGGTATTAACACCTGTAGACCATGTCAAAAGAAAGCCGGCACTGAAAGCTATCTGTCACAGTAATTAGACCGCGCTAGCATCAAAACTCGCAAAATAAAGGGGGTGTCCGACTTCTGTACAGTGTCCGAGATTGGGGCTTCTCCCTTACAATATACAATAATCGCCCGCAAATAACTCTCAACACATAACAAAGTGTCTATCTGTTTACATGTACTATCCTGGTCTGATGAACTTGTGGGATGGTTCGGAGGGGGCTAAGCTGAGGCCAGCAGGCGGGTCGCGGGTTGCGGATAGCGAACGGGCCTTCGGGGTCAGCTGCGAATAGCGAGAAATCCTCGTGAATAAGCAGTCCCGGACAAACAGCGGGTGCGGTAGGTTTTATCGCACTGACAAGACGCTTGTGTCGCCATCTTTCAATCATAGCCTCACACACTCCCAACGCCCCCACAAATACCCATCTACATCCCTTCCCTCACATCTCACTCCGGGCTGGGCTAAGGTGCCAATCGGACCGTGCCGAGAGTCAGCCTGGCCCGGGGCCCGGATTAAAAATTAGCCCAGTCTCTAACGGTGGGCTCAGGCAGATGGCGACCGCCTGTTCTATCCAGCCTTACCCGGTATGGCGGATCTCTGCCCGGGCGGACCATAATTTCTCTGCAACTCGTGGGAATAAGTATGAAGAAAAGTTATAACAACAATAAGTACGGCAGGATATCCCTGCCGCCAGTGTCGCGAGACACTTTGAGGACCGCCTCCTTGACGGAGACCGGCCCTCCAGCGTGGGACCAACCCCACATCGCCCCAAGGAGAGCCAAAGGAGGCATCAGGCGACCAGCGCCGCGACGGGACATCCCCGTCGAGACGCCGCCCCCGCAACCGAAAGCATGCGCCAACCGGCGCGGCTGACGGTTAATGCGGTCAGGAGGCACAGTCAGGCGGCACATGGGAGTCAGCAGCCTAAGAAGACCCTTCCGAAACTCGGAGAGCCGGGGGTATAGACGATCCAAATAGGAAGGGCCTATGTGGATCAAAGGTGAAGTGGTACCTCAGGTATCTGCAGCAGGGACTATCCCCTGCTGAGGTGCTAAAAAAGGCGACCACCGGCAGAGAGACGGCGCAGCAGGCAAGGGGACCAACCCCCAAACGCCTGAATGACACCACTGCGGCTCGCCCGTCCTACGCGACGATGGCAAAAAGGGTCAAAGTGGCCATGTTACCTGTGGAATATCCCCAGGTAATGCTCAGTCACGGGGACTTGTCCGCATTGGAGGAGGCCATCCTCGATGAGATTATTCTCTCGGGATGGGGCACCGCGGTTGCGTTCGCGGGCATTCATTTCAGGGTGGGACACCTGGTGATCAAATGCTCTGACGAATGCTCCGCAGATTGGCTGAGGACCATGACGTCGAGGTTGCAGACGTGGAAGGGAGTACCCCTTGACTGTAGGGTAGGTGAGGATATCCCCTCGCCAGAGTCGGCCTCGGCCGTCCTAGCCTGGATGTTTTTCAAACAACATCTTGGGCTGGCCCTTGTACAGGAGCCATGGGTGAACGATGGCATCAAAGGCCTGTACACCGCTAATTCGAAGGTAATCTGGGACCACAGAGATCCGAAACCTAGGACATGTATCATGGTAAGAAAAGGCATTAACTTTACTATTCTTTCAGAATTCCTTACTAGGGACTGCGTGCCCATTGAAGTTAAAGGCAAAGGAAGCGCCCCCCCCTATAGTAGTGGTATCCGCCTACTTCGCGGGTGATGAGGCATGCCCTCCACCGGAAGTGGAAAAGCTGGTGGATTACTGCAGGAGAGAGAAGCTGCCAATTTTAATCGGCTGCGATGCCAATGCGCACCACACAATATGGGGCAGCAGCGACATCACACACGGGGTGAGTGCCTCACTGACTTTATATTCAAATATAATTTAGAAATTTTAAATGTCGGGTCAACACCGACATTCGTAACTAGAATAAGAGAGGAAGTTTTAGACATCACCCTGACCAGTCGGTCTTTACGGCCACATCTCAGAGAATGGCATAGTCACAATAGAGAAGACACAATGGGCAATTGGAACTTTCCAGCCCTATAAATCTCCCGGTCTGGACAGTATATCGCCAGTATTCCTTCAGCAGGGCAGGACATACTCCTACCCACCCTGAGGAAAATACTAGTCAGTAGCCTAGCACTCGGTCATATACCGAGCACTTGGAGCAGAGCTAGGTGGTCTTCATCCCCAAAGTAGGGAAGACAGATATCACCAACCCTTCAGACCCATTAGCTTAACATCGTTTTTGTTGAAAACGTTGGAAAAGCTAGTGGATAACTACATTAAGAGTACTCTGTTGACACGGAGTACGCTGCAAGCTACGCAGCATGCATACAGAGCAGGCCGATCTACGGATACGGCACTTTATAAACTGCACCGCCCTTTGCGTTCTGCAGTTTTAAACAAAGAAGTAGCAATATGTGCATTTTTAGATATTGAGGGCGCCTTTGACAACACCTCACACGATGCCGTCAAGGCTGCCCTAAATAGAAGGGGTCTGGACATGACAACTAGCAGATGGACCTCATCGCTACTCAGGTCCAGACAAGCTACGGCAACTATACAAGAAAGTACCGTAACAGTGACAACCACAAGAGGCTGTCCACAAGGGGGGTTTTATCACCGCTCTTATGGAGTATCTTAAGAGACGAATTGTTAAGTAGACTTGCCAGCAGGGGTATCCAATGCCAGGGCTATGCCGATGACATTGTGATAATAGCGCGGGGCAAGTATGAGGAAACTCTGTGTGAAATTATCCAACTGGGACTTAGGATCACGTATGACTGGTGTAGTGAGGTTGGACTCAACCTAAACCCTACAAAAACCGTCATAGTTCCGTTCACCAGGAGGTATAAGTTGCAGAGGATGAGAGATATTAGGCTCGCGGGGAGTCGAATAGTAACAAGCAGGGAAGTCAAATACCTTGGGGTCACATTTGACAGTAAATTGAACTTTGGGACCCATATTCAGAATACGATTCTAAAGTGCTGCAGAGCACTCTAACCGTCGTAGAATTCGGGGTGAACTATATATCAAAATGATCAGGACGAGCTCAGGA
>JARNME010000030.1:2422069-2638254 GCA_030179655.1 Scaptomyza flava | reverse complement strand
CATAATATTTACTTTGATTGTATAATATAATAATAATATTTACATCATACATACATATGTAGATGTCTTACAAACTCAGCGCACCCAAACATTGTATGCCATAAATATTTCGATTGTATTCATTTATTAACGTATGTAAATAAAATAAATAATATAAACATCAAAAACATGTTCATGTCCTACAAACAAAAACTCAGCGCACACAAGCATTGTACGAAGCAAAAAAAAAAAACAGCGTCGCTGCGTGATCAAAACAAACCATTTTAAATATGGCGGCTTCCCTGAAAAGTAAACAAAGAAGCAATAATAACAACACAAGCAGCTGTTCGCTCTCGTTTCGTATAGGTGCCCAAACGTAGGTCTGGTGATGCACCACTAAAATTGAGTTGGCAGCTCTGAGTTCCGCTCTGTTAGGTATATACTCATTGATTGACAAAGTCTGAAATTTTACGTACAATCATCGCCCGCAAATAACTCTCAACACATAACAAAGTGTCTTTCTGTTTACATGTACACTATGGGTGTAATTGCTGTAAAATTAGTTATATAGTACGAAGTAGACCTACGCGCATACATTGGCAAAAATCACGCATACATACGCAGAAGACACTGGACGTTTGTGCTCAGCAAAACGGTCATTAGAAGACACGAGAAAAAAGAACACGAAAAAGCTGTCTTTGCTTGAGCATTCCACTCATTGATTAAGAACAGAGTTGAGTTTGCATTCTCGTTCCCTTATTTCATTATGTCTCAATAAAAAAGATTTTTTCGTTGTTCATTATGCGAAAATTCGTTCGTTAAGCCAACATTTTTCGAAAAATATGTGTTTGTTATTCGAAATGTGCGTAATGTACGTTGGTGTACGTTAACCGAGGGTCCACTGCATATAAGTATGAAATTCTCTTTACACTGTAATGGAGCACTTTTCTTTTAAGTAGATGTTGGGCAAAAATGAAAGCGGTTTTTTGGATGACATAAAAAACTTTTTAATTGAGTTGAGCACAGAAAAGAGGACTGGGTTCTAGGTAGACAAGAGATATAGATGGCTTAGAGATACATCCATGTTAGATTTTCAGTAAAGGTGGTTGTGGCATCCAAATATACCATGAATATTTTAGGAAAAAGTCATCAGTTAACGTGACACCAAATTTTGTGATTCGAGCACAAAACCTGTGGAAAATATGTATTATAGCCATCATTGTTTAAATCATCGTTTTGTTGAGTTGGCTTACAGCGAACAAATCATTTGTGAAGTAGACCAAATGCCGGCCTACCTACAATACACTTATTGAAATAGTATTATTATTATTTGTATCATTACATTTATTGAAATACTATTATTATTATTTTGATCATTACTATAATAAGACAGATGCGAAAATATTATGAAGTAAATATTAAGGAATAAATGTATTGCGTTGACAGACATAAGTATGGTACAATGAAGGGCATAGGATGAGCTTAGCATAAGATAACTTAAGAGAGCAGCGCAAGAAGAGCGGAGGTCTTGTGCGCACTCACACGATCCAAATGTCGCGACTCACGATCAAGATGTCGCGACCCACAAAAGCGTCATAGCAAAAAAGAGTGTGAAAAATAACGCAAGTGCAGCGTCGAAGACATTTTTCCAGAATAAAGATTTGCATTGGCGTGTACGAGAATTAAGAATTATTCCAAAACCCCTTGTGTCTTCATTTCGTACTGAGAGGCGCTAAACTGCATAAGCATACGCGCGCAGGTATATGGTATATAGGTATGTGCACACGCGGTTCCCAAATCATTCAGTCGGTTCAGTAACGGAGCTTTGGCATCCGCGGGACCTCGAGTTGTGAGGGAAAATACCCTGTGCTTTCGGTGGTACTTGTATTTTTTGGAAAAATAATAATGCATAATTTTTGAAAAATAAATAATTTTTTGGAAAAAAAATTATAAATAGTTTTTGGAAAAAAATATTTAATAATTTTTTGAAACATAACTAAACGAAATTCAACATAATAAAGCAACGTTAAAAAAATTATTAATTAAACAAAAGTAAACAAAATTAAACAGTATTAGACCAAATTAAACAAAATGTAACTAAAAATTTAAAATCTCCAAATTTGAAACGGATTTAAGAAAACGAAAATTAACAAGTGGAAACGTTGCAGTCGGACGCAACCGAATGCGGCATACTCGATACCAGTATTAAAACAGGTAAAAAGAGGCCTGATTGCAAAGGGGTACGGATGGGGCAGGGTTGTATGCTGCCTTAAAGATTCTCCGATGCAGATGGGGATGCCACCAACTATCTTCCTTCCAAATTTGGTGACTCTAGCTCAAAGTTTGTAAGAGCTGTTGAAAGGGGAGCTGGGGGCGGTATGGGTGGGCGTGGCATCCAAAGTTTTACTGCAGATCTTTGTGAAATGTCAATTGCTATCTTCATACCAAATTTGGTGACTCTAGCTCGAAAATTGTAAAAGGTGGGGAAAGGGGGGCTGGGGGCGGTATGGGTGGGCGTGGCATCCAAATTTTTGCTGCAGATCTATGTGGAATGTCAATTGCTACCTTCATACCAAATTTGGTGACAATAGCTCAAAGTTTGTAAAAGGTGTGGAAAGGGGGTGGAAGGGGGTGCGCGTGGCTCCAAAACTTTGAGGCAGTTTTTTGGGGGTCGTTGCAAGCTATCTTCCTGCCAAATTTGGTGGCTCTAGCTTCACTACTCTGGAAGATACACGCATTCCCGTTTTTGACGAAGCGTTGGGGCAGCTGGGGGCGGCTAGGGCGGTATTGGTGGGCGTGGCATCCAAACTTTTGATGCAGTTTTTAGGGGGTCATCATCACCTATCTTGGCACCAAATTTGGTGGCTCTAGCTCAAAAACTGTGGGAGATATAAGCTTTTCTGATTTTAAAATGCGGGGGGGCTGGGGGCGGAATGGGTGGGCGTCACTCCAAAACTTTGATGCAGTTTTTTGGGGTTCATTACCAGCTATCTTCCTACCAAATTTGGTGGCTCTAGCTCCACAAATCTTGAAGATACACGCATTCTCGTTTTTGACGAAGCGTTGGGGCAGCTGGGGGTGGCTAGGGCGGTATTGGTGGGCGTGGCATCCAAACTTTTGATGCAGTTTTTGGAGGGTCATCATCACCTATCTTGGCACCAAATTTGGTGGCTCTGGCTCAAAAATTGTGGGAGATATAGGCTTTTTTGACTTTAAAATGCGGTGGGGCTGGGGGCGGAATGGGGGGGCGTGGCTCCAAAATTTTTGATGCAGTTTTTTGGGGGTTGCTAGTAGCTATCTTTTTACCAAATTTGGTAGTTCTAGATGTAAGTGTGTGTGAAATATGCGGATTTATCGTTTTTGAGTTATCGAATTTATCGATTTGCCAGCCCCCCAGTTATCGTAGAATCCCAATCTTGACACTTTAATACACCATAGATAAAGAGAATTGGAAAGTTTCAAGTCTCTAGCTTGAAGGGTGTGGAAAAAACTTGCGTTCATACAGACGGACAGACGGACAGACGGACAGACAGACAGACGGACAGACGGACAGACACCATGACGGACATTGCACAAACCCAATATTCTCTTTACCTTCGGTATCGAGTATAAAAATTGCATACGGAAAATCGTAATAAAGTGAAATAAAAACATAGTGGCGCATAGTTAATTTTGGCTATGCCAAGACTATGATACCCTTCATACAGCCAAATCAATACTCCCCCCTCTTATGTTTCTGTGCAGTTGTTGGTAATTTTTCGCTAATATTTTTACTCTTGAGCGTCATTTACTTGTTCGTTTTCGACAAAAACAACATATTGACATGTAGGTACTTGAAAGTGCACGACAGAGACAACAATTGATAGGACGATATGGTAAATTTGTATAGTGGCTATATCGTAGAATGCTCCGATCGGAATGAAATTTCATAGTGAACAAACCCGACATAATCTAAGCAATATGTGAAAGTTTCATCAAGATCGGTTCAGCAGTTTGGCCGGAAATCGTGTTGAAACAGACAGACGGACAGACGGACGGACGGACGGACTGACGGAAATCAATTCCTGAGCTCGTCCTGATCATTTTGATACATAGTTTATGGGGTCTCCCATCATTTCTTTAAGGCGTTACAGATTCATGACAAAGGCAATATACCCTTGAAGGGTATAATTAAAGCTCAAAGTAGGATACCAGTTATATAAAGCAATCAGGAAAAGTTTCATTAAGCTCACGATGAGCGAGCCCAGCAATGCGTCACCAGAGGACTGCAGCAACCCAGGCGTAGGCTCACGATGGGTAAAATGGGGTTTCATAAAATGGGGACGTGGACCCGTCCGATAGGATGGGAGTCCGAGTTCACGAAAACCTGCGAGTCTCCCGCTGCGAATAGCATTTCCGCCGGAAGGTTGCAACAGCGGCAGAAATCGGAGTACGACCTGCTGACGATATCGGGGTCACTAGGGGAACAATTTCCCCTGGGGTGCACGTAGTGCCACTCACAGCCTCGCTTGTGTATAGTGCCCAGGTAGGGCAGGTGGACTACAAACCCGATGTGGGCATCGGTTACCGGTGAGTTGAAAATTATAAGCATTGCGTGGTCGTCCCGGAACAAATTGTGTTCAAAGAGTCCTTAGAAAAACGAGTGAGGACTTATGGCATAGAATTAGATCGTATGACCAGGGCGATGAGCGAGGCGTTGACCGACATGGCGGCGTGCTCGCTCTCAAAAAGTGAGCTTAGAGACGTGACCTGAAGTACTTTCAAGAGAGAATTTCTCAATTTCTTTTTACCCCCGCACTATTTCAACCGGCTGGAAGATCAGATTAGGAACCGTCAGCAGCGAGTCGGGGAGGGTTACAAAGAGCATCTGGTCGATTTGAAGAGACCCATGTGCCATGCCCGTTATGTTTTTGACGCTACCATAACTGATTCAAGCAGCTGCAGAGTATGAAAATATATATTTATATATGCCGAACTTCGTTTCTCTTGACTTGCTAAAGAACTTGAGTTTGGCAATTTAAGACTTTTGCTTAAATCTACTTACTGCTGCCCACCATGGAAGGGTAGTATAGACTGAATATGAACTTTGCGCAATTGTTATGCTAAACGTGAGATACTTTAGCTCAATCTCTATTTTATATGATTTTTTATATTTTGGCAATTAGGTAGGGCCTTCACAACTTACTTATAATACTTCTAAACTAACACTTGAATTAACATATTCTGTATTTATATATATATATATATTTTTTATTTTTTATTATTATTATAATTTTTAACAACTTAAATTAAACTTAAAATTACGTGTGCTAAGCAATTTATAATACAATATAAGTATGGTGTTCTGTATTTATATACCTCATATAAGTTATCTATATATTGAAATTATATATTTGATATAATTTTGACAATAAATGAATATTGGGACAAAGGGTATTTTTACTTTGCGCATTTTGTGCGTCTTAGCTACGGGAAGCCAGCACGTTGTTGTTTTGTTTCAATTGCGCTTTGCGTTTAGCGGCCAGTGGACTAAAGGAGAGGTGGTGGGCCACCGGAAAGCAAGAACGGTAAAAATTTTTTAGTATTTGAATGCATGTGCGTTTGTTTCATTCTTGCTGGGCCTGCTGCACTATGGTTCATTCCATCACATTAATAATCAGAATATCTTTCTTTTTCACGGGCTATGCATGAATGCCATCAAACGTGATCAAATTACCCATTGTGTGCTGTGTAAAGAATTTTGATACACAAATTTTGTCTTTTCTGAGCCCTGCATTTACATAAGTGTATGTATGTGTGCAAGCATATGAAGCATGTTCAAATGTATTGGTGTTTGTTTTTATACCCTTCACAGGGTATATTGACTTTGTCATGAATCTGTAACGCCTTTAAGGAATGATGGAGACCCCATAAACTATATATCAAAATAATCAGGACGAGCTCAGGAATTGATTTCCGTCCGTCCGTCCGTTTGTCCGTCTGTCTGTCTGTTTCAACACGATTTCCGGCCAAACTGCTGAACCGATCTTGATGAAACTTTCACAGATTGCTTAGATCATGTCGGGTTATTTCACTATGAAATTTCATCCCGATCGGAGCATTCTACGACATAGCCACCATATAAATTTACCATATCAACACGATTTTTGGCCAAACTGCTGAACCGATCTTGATGAAACTTTCACAGATTGCTTAGATCATGTCGGGTTTGTTCACTATGAAATTTCATCCCGATCGGAGCATTCTACGATATAGCCACCATATAAATACAAAAAATCTATTAAAAAAACAAAATTGGACTAAAAAACTAAAATACCAAAATTACTACACGGGGATTCGAACCCGCACTTACCGGATGAGAGTCTGGCATACTTACCACCAGACTATATAAGAGTTTAACAGAATAGCTGAATATCTATTCGTAAAATTAACATAGTTAATTCGATACACCGAATATTAATAATTTAATGCCTTATAGACTTTCGAGATTTTCACGCAATAAAAAAATAAAAATACAAATTAATCCACGTGTGAAGGGTATCATAGTCTTGGCATAGCCAAAATTAACTATGCGGCACTATGTTTTTTTTTCATTCATTGACCTGCCCAAATAATATAACTTGTAAAACTCTTATTTATTCGATTATTTAACTATGAGTTATAACTATTCTAAAGATTCTTTTCTAGTGTTAATAAATGCGCGCGCGCTTGGCATGAGCGTCACCGGAAAAGAGACAGAAAAGAGAGAAAAGAGATCGGCACTATCGATGGTCAGGCGCTATCGAGCTCCCATCGATAGCAACCTGACACCATCGATAGTGACTGACAGTGCCATCGATAGTTTGGTTTTTGACATCAGCAAAAAACAAAATTTGCGCGTTATTGTGTGGCGTCTGTACAAACAATATTGGTGGGGAAAATTTTAATAAGAGAATAAAAAGTGTACACGTCCAACTCAGAACCAATGCAGAGAAATTTATCACTTTCTTCAAAGAGGTAGTAGTAGTAAGAAGTAATTAATAAGTATTTTGACTGAATTTGTGTCGAATTTAAGGTAAACGTCGGAGCTCCTTCAAACTTAGTGTGTCCAGTGCTGAAAGGCAGGCGTGCGATTGTAGCAGCACGGACTCGGAGAAAATTTGCTTGTCGAGATTCAAACATATAAAAAACAAGGTAAAATCTCCCAAGTCTGAGGAAAAAAAACTTGCAAAGTGCCTTAACTGCGGTAAGGAGTACAAAACCAGTGGAAACACATCCAATTTACGCGATTTTTTACAAAGATTCCATCCCGGTTTGGAAGTTCATGTCCCAGATTCCAGCACTCCAGCTGCAGATACTTTGTCGGCTACCGACAACATCGCATCTTCAAGCAGCAGCTGTAGGTCGAGTGTGCGTTCAGTAGCTTCTTACTTTAATAGAGCCATCTTGTACGAGACTAATTCAAACCGAAAGAATGACATTGACACGGCCTTAGTCGAAATGATTGCCAAGGATGTGCAGCCATATAACATAGTGGAAAATGAAGGCTTTGTAAACTACAGTAAAATAATAGATCCCAGATATAAGCTCCCCAGCAAAACACATTTAAGAGATGTGCTGATGCTTAATATGTTTAAAGAAACTTCTGCCAAATTGGCAACAATTTTTGAAGAAATTCCGGATATTTCGGTCACATGTGACTTGTGGACATCGAGGGCTAACGCTAGCTTTTTGACTGTCACAGGTCACTTTGTTGATGATTATACTATGAAAACAGTATCATTAGCCACAAGAAAACTATTGAACACAACAAATCATTCTGCGCAAAATATTGCAAACACTTTAAAAGATATATTAACTCATTGGAACGTCCTGGATAAAACAGTTTGTATTGTCACAGATAATGCCAGCTCAATGCTGAAAGCATGTGAAATATTGAAAATACAAAATCTTCCATGCTTTGCCCACACTTTAAATCTGGTGGTTCAAGATGGGCTAAGGTTCGACAACGACGATTTATTACAAGCTTTGTTTACAAAGTGTAAAACAATAGTAAGATTTTTTAAGCAAAGCACCATAGCGGGTGAAAAATTTAAACTGGCACTTTTCTCATACTTTGCTACAAGAAAGTCCAACAAGGTGGAACAGTTTCTACTTAATGATTCAGCGTATAATTACAACAAATCATGCAATTGCTACGGTTTTATTATCAACCACAAAAGCACTGCTATCATTTACTGCTAAAGAAATCAAAATATTAAAAGATGTAGATAAAATATTGGCTTTCTTTCAACAAGCAAGCGAAAAAATTTCTGGAGGCAAATATGTTACGCTTTCTCTTATAGTACCGATGACATATGGACTGTACCACAAGGTTGAATATCTTTTACCACAACTACAAACAATACAAGGAAAAATTATGCAAAGCGCTTTAATGGATTCTATAAAAAAACGTCTTTCCATGTATGAGCAACGGACAGTAACCAGGATGGCTACGTTATTGGATCCCCGTTTTAAAAATAATGGTTTTCAGTTCAGTTCAAATGCTGAACACGCTTCAACTATTTTTGAAACCGAGCTAGTCAGTTTGACGATCTAAGAAAACCCAATCAATTTGGCCCTGGCAACGGAAACAAAAACACAGGATACATTATTTGATTTTTTAGTGGATAGACCTATGACCAAACACGGAAACGCACGATCAGATGCCATAACTATCAAACGACAATATCTAGAGAGAGCAATAGCCGCTCAAGAAATAGATCATTTTTTATGGATAAAGGTAAAGTTAAGCAACGAATTATCAAAACTCAAGAAAAATTTATTTAATAAAATTATATTGCAGGTGAACCAAACGGATTTTCCTTTGCTTAAAAGGCTGTTTATTAAATACATGTGCATCCCCGCAATATCCGTTGAGTAGGAAAGAGTGTGTAGCAAAGCGGGCCAAATTGTTTCGGAGAGGCGAACCAGGCTCAAAGAAGAAAATGTCAACATTCTGTTATTCTTAAAAAAACGTTAATTATAAAATTGATTTTCTTGTTTAAATACAGTCAAAATATTTTTATTATGGTGGACGGGACTATCGTTAACTATCGATGGCACTATCGTATGCTTTCGATGGTTTGAAAAATACTATCGTCGACTATCGATGGTTCCGACTATCGATAGTTCTCCATCTCTAATTAACACAACATAGACAATCGATAGGAATACATATAATTACTTTACAAATTTGACAATTTCAAGTACTGAAATGGCAAGATCGCAGATCAAACAAGCTCTAATAAAAACGTTTTAAGCCGCCATCTGATTGTCTGCTGAATCAATTTAAATAAGCTTAGAATGCATTTTAATAACTATGATTAGTGTCATTCCATTTAACTTTAATTTCATACGATATAATATTGATATTTTTGAAGCAACATATACATAATATTTACTTTGATTGTATAATATAATAATAATATTTACAGCATGCATACATATGTAGATGTCTTACAAACTCAGCGCATCCAAACATTGTATGCCATAAGTATTTCGATTGTATTCATATATTAACGTATGTAAATAAAATAAATAATATAAGCATCAAAAACATGTTCATGTCCTACAAACAAAAACTCAGCGCACACAAGCATTGTACGAAGCAAAAAAAAAAAAACAGCGTCGCTGCGTGATCAAAACAAACCATTTTAAATATGGCGGCTTCCCTGAAAAGTAAACAAAGAAGCAATAATAACAACACAAGCAGCTGTTCGCTCTCGTTTCGTATAGGTGCCCAAACGTAGGTCTGGTGATGCACCACTAAAATTGAGTTGGCAGCTCTGAGTTCCGCTCTGTTAGGTATATACTCATTGATTGACAAAGTCTGAAATTTTACGTACAATCATCGCCCGCAAATAACTCTCAACACATAACAAAGTGTCTTTCTGTTTACATGTACACTATGGGTGTAATTGCTGTAAAATTAGTTATATAGTACGAAGTAGACCTACGCGCATACATTGGCAAAAATCACGCATACATACGCAGAAGACACTGGACGTTTGTGCTCAGCAAAACGGTCATTAGAAGACACGAGAAAAAAGAACACGAAAAAGCTGTCTTTGCTTGAGCATTCCACTCATTGATTAAGAACAGAGTTGAGTTTGCATTCTCGTTCCCTTATTTCATTATGTCTCAATAAAAAAGATTTTTTCGTTGTTCGTTATGCGAAAATTCGTTCGCTAAGCCAACATTTTTCGAAAAATATGTGTTTGTTATACGAAATGTGCGTAATGTACGTTGGTGTACGTTAACCGAGGGTCCACTGCATATAAGTATGAAATTCTCTTTACACTGTAATGGAGCACTTTTCTTTTAAGTAGATGTTGGGCAAAAATGAAAGCGGTTTTTTGGATGACATAAAAAACTTTTTAATTGAGTTGAGCACAGAAAAGAGGACTGGGTTCTAGGTAGACAAGAGATATGGATGGCTTAGAGATACATCCATGTTAGATTTTCAGTAAAGGTGGTTGTGGCATCCAAATATACCATGAATATTTTAGGAAAAAGTCATCAGTTAACGTGACACCAAATTTTGTGATTCGAGCACAAAACCTGTGGAAAATATGTATTATAGCCATCATTGTTTAAATCATCGTTTTGTTGAGTTGGCTTACAGCGAAAAAATCATTTGTGAAGTAGACCAAATGCCGGCCTACCTACAATACACTTATTGAAATAGTATTATTATTATTTGTATCATTACATTTATTGAAATACTATTATTATTATTTTGATCATTACTATAATAAGACAGATGCGAAAATATTATGAAGTAAATATTAAGGAATAAATGTATTGCGTTGACAGACATAAGTATGGTACGATGAAGGGCATAGGATGAGCTTAGCATAAGATGACTTAAGAGAGCAGCGCAAGAAGAGCGGAGGTCTTGTGCGCACTCACACGATCCAAATGTCGCGACTCACGATCAAGATGTCGCGACCCACAAAAGCGTCATAGCAAAAAAGAGTGTGAAAAATAACGCAAATGCAGCGTCGAAGACATTTTTCCAGAATAAAGATTTGCATTGGCGTGTACGGGAATTTAGAATTATTCCAAAACCCCTTGTGTCTTCATTTCGTACTGAGAGGCGCTAAACTGCATAAGCATACGCGCGCAGGTATATGGTATATAGGTATGTGCACACGCGGTTCCCAAATCATTCAGTCGGTTCAGTAACGGAGCTTTGGCATCCGCGGGACCTCGAGTTGTGAGGGAAAATACCCTGTGCTTTCGGTGGTACTTGTATTTTTTGGAAAAAGAATAATGCATAATTTTTGAAAAATAAATAATTTTTTGGAAAAAAAATTATAAATAGTTTTTGGAAAAAAATATTTAATAATTTTTTGAAACATAACTAAACGAAATTCAACATAATAAAGCAAAGCTAAAAAAATTATTAATTAAACAAAAGTAAACAAAATTAAACAGTATTAGACCAAATTAAACAAAATGTAACTAAAAATTTAAAATCTCCAAATTTGAAACGGATTTAAGAAAACGCAAATGAACAAGTGGAAACGTTGCAGTCGGACGCAACCGACTGCGGCATACTCGATACCAGTATTAAAACAGGTAAAAAGAGGCCTGATTGCAAAGGGGTACGGATGGGGCAGGGGTGTACGCTGCCTTAAAGATTCTCCGATGCAGATAGGGATGCCACCAACTATCTTCCTTCCAAATTTGGTGACTCTAGCTGAAAGTTTGTAAGAGCTGTTGAAAGGGGGGCTGGGGGCGATATGGGTGGGCGTGGCATCCAAAGTTTTACTGCAGATCTTTGTGAAATATCAATTGCTATCTCCATACCAAATTTGGTGACTCTAGCTCGAAAATTGTCATAAGTGGGGAAAGGGGGGCTGGGGGCGGTATGGGTAGGCGTGGCATCCAAAGTTTTGATGCAGATCTGTGTGGAATGTCAATTGCTATCTTAATACCAAATATGGTGACTCTAGCTCAAAGTTTGTAAAAAGTGAGGAAAGGGGGGCTGGGGGCGGTATGGGTGGGCGTGGCATCCAAAATTTTGATGCAGATCTATGTGGAATGTCAATTGCTACCTTCATACAAAATTTGGTAACTCTAGCTCAAAGTTTGTAAAAGGCGGAGAAAGGGGGTGGAAGGGGTGCGCGTGGCTCCAAAACTTTGATGCAGTTTTTTGGGGGTCATTGCAAGCTATCTTCCTGCCGAATTTGGTGGCTCTAGCTCCACAACTCTGGAAGATACACGCATTCCCGTTTTTGACGAAGCGTTGGGGCATCTTGGGTCGGCTAGGGTTGTATTCTTGGGCGTGACATCCAAACTTTTGATGCAGTTTTTGGGGGGTCATCATCACCTATCTTGGCACCAAATTTGGTGGCTCTAGCTCAAAAACTGTGGGAGATATAAGCTTTTCTGATTTTAAAATGCGGGGGGTCTGGGGGCGGAATGGGTGGGCGTGACTCCAAAACTTTGATGCAGTTTTTTGGGGTTCATTACCAGCTATCTTCCTACAAAATTTGGTGGCTCTAGCTCCACAAATCTGGAAGATAAACGCATTCTCGTTTTTGACGAAGCGTTGGGGCAGCTGGGAGCGGCTAGGGCGGTAATGGTGGGCGTGGCATCCCAACTTTTGATGCAGTTTTTGGGGGGTCATCATCACCTATCTTGGCACCAAATTTGGTGGCTCTAGCTCAAAAATTGCCAGCCCCCCAGTTATCGTAGAGCCCCAATCTTGACACTTTAATTGACTATCCCATAGATAAAGAGAATTGGAAAGTTTCAAGTCTCTAGCTTGAAGGGTGTGGAAAAAACTTGCGTTCATACAGACGGACAGACAGACAGACGGACAGACGGACAGATGGACAGACACCTTGACGGACATTGCACAAACCCAATATACTCTTTACCTTCGGTATCGAGTATAAAAATTGCATACGGAAAATCGTAATAAAGTGAAATAAAAACATAGTGGCGCATAGTTAATTTTGGCTATGCCAAGACTATGATACCCTTCATACAGCCAAATCAATACTCCCCCCTCTTATGTTTCTGTGCAGTTGTTGGTAATTTTTCGCTAATATTTTTACTCTTGAGCGTCATTTACTTGTTCGTTTTCGACAAAAACAACATATTGACATGTAGGTACTTGAAAGTGCACGACAGAGACAACAATTGATAGGACGATATGGTAAATTTGTATAGTGGCTATGTCGTAGAATGCTCCGATCGGGATGAAATTTCATAGTGAACAAACCCGACATGATCTAAGCAATCTGTGAAAGTTTCATCAAGATCGGCTCTGCAGTTTGGGCGGAAATCGTGTTGAAACAGACAGACGGACAGACGGACGGACGGACGGACTGACGGAAATCAATTCCTGAGCTCGTCCTGATCATTTTGATACATAGTTTATGGGGTCTCCCATCATTTCTTTAAGGCGTTACAGATTCATGACAAAGGCAATATACCCCTGAAGGGTATAATTAAAGCTCAAAGTAGGATACCAGTTATATAAAGCAATCAGGAAAAGTTTAATTAAGCTCACGATGAGCGAGCCCAGCAATGCGTCACCAGAGGACTGCAGCAACCCAGGCGTAGGCTTACGATGGTTAAAGAGGGGTTTCATAAAATGGGGACGTGGACCCGTCCGATAGGATGGGAGACCACCGGAAGGTTGCAAAAGCGGCAGAAATCGGAGTACGACCTGCTGACGATATCGGGGTCACTAGGGGGACAATCACCTCTGAGGTGCTCGCAGTGCCACTCACAGCCTCGCTTGTGTATAGTGCCCAGGTAGGGCAGGTGGACTACAAACCCGATGTGGGCATCGGTTACCGGTGAGTTGAAAATTATAAGCATTGCGTGGTCGTCCCGGAACAAATTAGAAAGTGGTGAAACAGGTTCGACGGGTATACAGACCCGCTTGTGTTCAAAGAGTCCTTAGAAAAACGAGTGAGGACTTATGACATAGAATTAGATCGTATGCCCAGGGCGATGAGCGAGGCGTTGACCGACATGGCGGCGTGTTCGCTCTCAAAAAGTGAGCTTAGAGACGCGACCTGAAGTACTTTCAAGAGAGAATTTCTCAATTTCTTTTTACCCCCGCACTATTTCAACCGGCTGGAAGATCAGATTAGGGACCGTCGGCAGCGAGTCGGGGAGGGTTACAAAGAGCATCTGGTCGATTTGAAGAGACCCATATGCCATGCCCGTTATGTTTTTGACGCTACCATAACTGACTCAAGCAGCCGCAGAGTATGAAAATATAACAGGTCCGTGCCACGGTTAGACAGGGTACAGCCAGTCGAGGGGGCCAGGATATCCAAGTAGGATAGGAGGCGTGGACGCTTCCGCCAGGCAAAATAATCCAATCCGGAGCTCACCAACCCATCCGCCGTTGACGAGGAACGAACCCAATGCTCCCCAAACCAATAAAATGGAGGAAACTTCGAACGGAATGATAGGACACGAACAGCGTAAGCCAAACGAAGTCGGCAGGGTGCGCTATAGCTGCTCCCAAGGGGGGCACTTTGCCAGAGAATGCCTGAACCCCAAAGTAGTGTTTTGCAGGCAATGTGGCAATCGGGGCTTGAGTAGTGGAGCATGCTGTGGGAAAAAAGTGGGAAACAAGCAGCGGCGTCATTCGGGGCGGGATCGGATGGGTGCCGACGCGAGTCAGTCCCGGAGTTAGTTCACCCTATTAATCGGTCGACAACGGGGAAACAAGGAGTTTTGTGAGCAAGGAGTTTTTTTGAAAGGATAGAGTCAAAAGGGGAAGTGCTGTCAGATAGATAGCGTTAGATCTGCTCATCATGCCATCCATTCTAGATAGTTCAATTGTGGGCATGGACTTTCTATGTAAGGTGGGGACAACCATGCAGTGCGGCGAAGCGTTGCTGATGTTGCAGAGCACCGAAGCGCCGAACGAGGTGTGTGGCTCAAAGAATGCACAACGAAGCAATGTCCCGGGGACATCTCACGTTAAAGACGTCGCGGTAACCAAGCGAGGGGCGTATGGAGGCACAGTTACAGTCGTCAAGCGGCCATCATTGGGTCAACTAGGGAATGCCGGAGTGGAAGCATATCAGATCGGAGACCCCAAATCAGGATCGAGATCAGAAGGCCATTGAACCGTCCCGGAGCCCGCACAGTGCCCCGATCGTACTCGATCGGAAGAAAACGAACGAATGGAAGATGTGCTTAGACTATAGGCAGCTCAACGGGCATTCTATATCAGACACGTACCTGGTGCCCCGAATAAATCATAATTTGGAAAGACTGAGGCACGCACGCTATATATAAACAGATTTGAAACACGGATATTGGCAAATCCCCATGGCGGCGGAAAGTCGGAAGTGTACGGAATTCACGGTGCCCTGCCGATGATTGTTCCACTGGAAAGTTATAGCGTTTGGATTGCACTCGGCTGGTTCAAGATTTCAAAGTGCCTTGGACATGGTGATCGGACCGGAGATGGAGCCCCACGCGTTCATCTATCTGGACTATATCATCGTGATAAGCGCAACAAAGGAACAGCACAGGGCAAACCTGGGAGAGGTTTTCCGCCGGCTGAGGGCAGCGAATCTGAAGTTGAACAGGAAAAAGCGTCGTTTTTCCAGAGGCAGCTAGTGTACCTGGGACACCTAGTGAGTGACAAGGGAATCCAGACGGATCCATCGAAGGTTGACACGATAAGCAATCTGAAATCCCCGACGAACATCAAAGAGCTCAGACGTTGCTTTAGGATGGCGCCTGGCGATAGTGTGGTCTATCACGAAGCTAGAGTGTTATCTGGTGGGATATCGCTTCTATGTTGTCACGGATCATATGGCTTTGAAGTGGTTAAATTGCATAGAAAGCCCGTCGGGAAGGATCGCGCGCTGGGCGTTGAAGCTCCAACAATACCAATTTGACGTTAGATACAGAAAAGGGAAGCTCAACGGTGACAGACGCCTTATCGTGGGACTCGTTAGAGAACCTTCAGCAAGCCGTAGCTGAACAGTCACCCGGGAAATGGATTCAAGGAATTAGGGATAAAATTTGCCAAAGAGCCGACCAGATAAGCAGATTACGTCGAGGAGAACGGGCAGTTGTATCGCCACCTAGGCAACAGAGCAGACGATGAGGATTACATCCCATGGAAGCTCTGCAAGCCAGTGCTACAGGAAGGCCACGACGCGCAGACAGCAGGACATCAAGGGATCCGCAAAACAACCATGAGGTTGTCACAGCGCTACTATTGGCCGGGTATGTTTCAAGACGCAGCCAAATACGTTAAGTGTTGAGGAAAATATCATATGTTCAAGACGGAGCTGATACCCGAAATCTCGTTGGCCGTCAACTCTAGCATCGCAGATTCGACAGAATTCTCCCTAGCATTTCTAATGCAAGGAAGGGAACCACGTCTGCCAGCAACTCTGTTCGATGAGAAGGCGCAAGGTAGAGGAAGTATTCCGCAAATGAAAGGAGAGAAAGCTGACCGGCAGAATGAGGTGTTTAAAATAGCGCAGAGCAATCAGCAACGAGCATCAATAGATCAACGAAGGAATAACTACCTAAGGCGAAGAGAATGGCGCCCCAAAATTAACGGATATCGACACAAGCCGCTGGCAGGAGGCAAGGCCAGACGAGAGCCGATTGCCATTTCAACGATACCACGAATAAAGTTCGCGGAAAGGGTTTTTTCTTTTCCCTCTATCTCTCTTTGTATCGGTAACAAACAACCCACTATACCCCCTACACCCCATACAACAACACACCACCCAAACAGAGTCGTAATAATTTATTTCCAATCTTTCTCAATATTTGACGAAGTATGGAAGACATGATTTTTTTTAGCAGCGATAATGAGTCGGTCGAAACTGTAATAAGGACGGTGCCCACGGAGACGACCCGGAAGTTCGTGTGGAACACCCCGATGGCAAGAGTGACGATGAGGAGGACACTATCCCCGTCGAGAGCGAAGGAAGCGGCCACGATTGCGAAGATGAGGAAGAAACCAGCTCGCAGAAGACCGGGCGTAACACCAACGAACATGATGCGGAGCATCGGTTCGAATACGATGAGGAGAGCGACGATTCCGAAGAGGTCAGGGACGAACAAAGAGCGCACATCGGTCACGGGTTCCACGGCGGGAACACCCGCGCTACCAGCGCACCTGGGAGGCGTCACCCTCTAAATTCAAACACACTGTGTTTGGACAGACGGGGGTGACGAGGGCGGTCGTGGACGGCGCGGTTATCTTGAAGGTAATAGAGGTGACAACGATCTTAGTCGAAATGCCACAGCAAGGGCTTCACAGCCGTGGGTGGAAGAGCCCGCTTTATCACCGACGTTCCCACCCTTAGAAGACGAAGCGCCGAGGACGGCCACAGGAGGCGCCGCAGACACCACCACCGCCGTTGGACATTACCCAAACAGAACCCGAGGAGGCACAACAAAACACCCCAAGCGCATTGAAGCCGATGGAGAAGTTCGACGGAATAGAGGGTTGGGAAGAAGGCCTCGAGGCAGGATTGGTCGTTGAAGACATCCCGCCCAACAGCCAAAAAGCGTGGACCCCTGGGATAGCCTTAGTTTGTGGACAGCCCACCCAAACGAGTTGATACTGACGATGAACGCCTTAAAGACCATCGAGGACCAGCTAAAGAGGCGAGGGCGCAGAGGACGGCGGGACCGATTTACGGTGTCGGCGGGGACGGACCAGTTCATCGTGACCAAACGTCAGACGGGCATGGTCACGATCACGAAGAAAGAGGGGGCTGTGAAGTAGACCAAATGCCGGCCTGCCTACAATACACTTATTGGAATAGTATGATTATTATTTTTATCATTACTGTTAAGTCACATACAAGTCAGCACACATTTATAATATAAAATATCCAATAACTGCACATAGCTATATGAGAATGACACACAAATTATTAAACATGTAAAACTAGGTCAAGACCATACACAATACGCTACATTTACTAACCCAATAACTTTAAGCAACACCAAGTTATGCTGAACACACAGAATATCGCTGACTGCACAATGCATGCAATGCACATTGTGCAGTGTTAGATTTCGCGACGGCTGGCGATCAGGGAGGCGCACGGGGCAAGCCACAGTGCAAGTACCACCGATAGCCAGGTTATGTTCCCTCACAAATCGAGGTCGCGCGGATGCCAAAGCTCCGTTACCGAACCGGCCGAATGATATGGGAAGCGTGCGGGACGAGCCACAGCACGCGTGCCGCTGATCATTCAGACCCTAACCAAAAATAATTCCAAAACGCACCTACCCGTCTGCCGACCGCGTGTGCACAATGTGCACGTATGTATATGTATATAACCGCGCGCGTATGCGTCGTTCAGCGCCTCTCGGGGCGCAAGTGAAAACACGAGGATTTGGAATATTCTTAACTTTTATTTGACAACTTACTCTACCCGGTTCCACTTATGGTTTATTCTCAACCTTAGGATGGGGGAATCGCGTCCACGCCAATCTAATTCTAATTTGGGACAAATCTCTGTCACTAAACTCGCCTTCGCTTATTATGTTCTTCTGTCTCGACATCCGCGTTCACGTCTGTTCACATTCGCTCCCACCTTTCGATTCATTCCGTCGTCTCGCGCTCAGCCTGAGGGGCGCCCTTTTCGCCTTTGTGGGTCGCGACATCTAGATCGTGGTACGCGACATTGGATCGTGTGAGAGTGCACACGACTGTCGCTCTTCTTGCGCTGCTCTCTTAAGTTATCTTATACTATGCTTATTCTATGCCCTTCACCGTACTATACTTATGCTAAACTTAAGGTCTGTTAACGTTAACCTTGTATTTATTCCATTAATATTTACTTCAAAGTATTTCGCATTCGTCTTAACATCTCAATGATTGAAATGATAATAATAATAATGTTTAATGATATAAAATGATAATACTGCTGCTTCCATTAATGTATTGTGGGGAGGCCGGCATTTGGCCTACCTCACAGCGTCAATCAATCGCGCCCTGCAACACAAGCCTGTTAATGCGGACATTATAAAGTCATTATGGGCAAAAACTCAAGAGGTCCATTTCCAAATATACGAGGAATTTGAGGACCCAGAAGAGAGTGGCTACAACGCCACCGAGTATTTAAAGGCATAGGCTGATGTTCGGAATGCGCTTACCAGCAATTCAAGCAGTGAGTGCACTGATAACATCAAATTAACACGCATTTCCATTCCAAAATTTGATGGTGATACGCTTAAATGGACGCAATTTTTTTTTATGTTTTCGTTTATGATACATGAAACAAAGATACCAACCATACGCACGATGAGGAATTTAAAAACCAGCGTAGTCGGAGAGGCGGAAAGATTAATCCGTCACATCGTTCTAAGGGAAGAGAACTACCTCTAAGCATGGGAAATCTTTGTAGGTGCCTACAACAATCCTAGAGTAATCGCATCTAGGGTTTTAAATCGCCTCTTACTGCAACAAACCTGAAGCGACGATGTGAAGTCCTTAAAGGAGCTCAACCTCACCACCATAGAGTCATTAGCCTCACTGAAGGGACTCGGGATTGACATCTCAACATGGGATCCAATCATTATTGCCATCCTCAGAAGCAAGTTGGATGGCACAAACAAAACACTCTATGAACAATCATTGGGTAGTACAAAGGAAGTCCATCCACTGGACACCAAGCTCCAGTTTCTCTAACAGCGAGTTCGGGTCATGGCTGCTAGAAAAAAGGCATCTGGAATCTTTAAAAAGGAGTCAAAGAACGTGACATGTGCAACATCTTCTGTTTTAAGTGCAACAAAAGCACCACACTCTAGTGCATTTGGAAAATGTTGTCACATCAGCAGCAGCAGAGCCAGTATCAGAAGTTGTGGCATCCACAAACAACCAGAACTATAACTTACTTGCAACAGCAAAGGTAGCTGTTCAAGCAACTAATGGACAACAAGCATCATTCAAGGCACTACTGGACTCTGGATCACAAATAAACGTTGTTTCCGAAAGACTTGTGACATGTTGGGACATGAAACAACACTCCGAATTGAGGGCATCGAAGGACAGCCAAGAGTCAGCAAGTTAGTGAAGAAACGGCCAAAAAACGACCTATTATGGAAGAAGAGGATACGGATAAAAAGGATACGCCGGCTGCTCAACGGAGACGATGAGAGCAATATCCGACTGGACCATAGTTATTTACTATGAATTGGATCCATACTGGAGAGACATGAACACGTATAATTCAGGCATCAAGGAGTTCCAGTACATATGCCCAGAATTAAACAACAACCACACATGTGACGCAATATCACAGCACTATCGAAACTTGTATGATGAATTACAAATGGCAAACGGTCTCATGCAACGAACAGTCTGTTTGGAGTTTTAAACTCAGACTATGCCTATAAAATGACTAAGGTCATAGAGAAGGTGCAAAAGAACGAGGAATTTCGACTGACACTGCTGAGAAACCAAACCTCAGCATTGGACTCAACCATTAACATTGTCAAGAAAACAAGGACAACATCGGACAAACGTCTAAAACTACTTGAACAACAAGTAGCCGCCATTAGCCAAAGCAGAGGAAAGTACACTGGCGCACGTCTTACGGAAAACTAAGTGGCATTGACAACTCAATTGACATTGCTAGCAGCATCGCTTCAGCGCATGCAATCCGAAATGGTTGACCTACTAACTGGAGTTCACCACCATACATTAAGCCCAATGTTGATCTCCCCTAAACAATTAAGGGAACAGTTGGATCAAATACGGGATCATTTGCCCCAAGATCAAATGGTACCCGTGACATCATCCAATGTAATTCAACTATACAGAATTATGCGAGCCGAAGGCACAGCCACCGACACTCATGTGATATTCAGAGTAATATTACCCCTAGTGTCAACATCGATACTCGAGCTATTTAATATGGTGCCAATTCCAGTGTGGAACACAACTAGTTGGAGATTGTTCGAGCTAAAAACACCTATTATAGGTGTCAACAACCACAGAGATCAATTCATGGGACTTACACAAGATGATCTACACCGCTGCCGTACAAACCACATCGAAAAATACATATGCTTTGATCATCAAGCTGTGTTTGATGTAAACAACCGATGTGAGTTTCAACTGTTTCCAACAAGACACCAACGACGTGTCACGTAACTTACAGAACAACCAAAATGGTATGGGAAAAAACACAACAGCAGAACAACTGGATCTTCGCAACACATTCGAAAGTGGAAATTCAAGCAGTTTGCAACGGAACACCGTCAACTATCCAACTACAAAACAGTGGACTACTGTCGCTATCACCTGGCTGTACTGCACGCAACACAGACATTAGCATCAATACCTTTGGCACTGTCACGAGTCAAATAAGACAAGGCTACGCCCGCTTTGCTGACATTATCCAACCAAACATAACAAAGGTACCAGAGACAACTCTCAACATCTCGGATTACAACGCACAAGACGACAAGGATCTAGATGACCTGCAGGTAAAATGGCAACACTCAACAAAGAAGAGCTGCCCAACCAAATAAGCTCGTTCCAACATCATCACATAGCCGCTTACATTGCACTAGTGATATCTGTCATAATATTATGTGCATATGCAATGCGGACGCAACGACGATGGACTTGTCCACCCACAGCCACTAGGAACGAAGCAGTCAACCCGTCCGAACCTTCAGCATCCCCAAGACGATTTACACTGGATTTAGAGGATTGTTGAAAACCGTTTCAACGGCCGGGAGAATGTTAAGTCATAAACAAGTTAGCACATATTTATATTATAAGAAATCAAATAACTGCACATAGCTATGTAAGAATGACACACAAATTATTAACATATGTAAAACTAGGTCAAGACAATACACAATGCGCTACATTTATTAACCCAATAAAACTTTAAGCAGCACCAAATTATGCTGAACACACAGAATATCGCTGACTGCACAATGCATGCAATATGTCGCAACAGTAGCGGTCAGCCAAACCGGTAGTTGCTAAATATGCTATTCTGCATTGCAAGCAACTGCTGAGTGCACAATAACCTAATTTTAATTGACACCACAAAACTGTAAAACTAAGCTATTATTTCCTATAAATATTGTTACTTTTCGATAATAAAATCAGTGTTTTTAGTACAACCTACAAAGATACATTCATTATTCTGCGCAGTCCACCTGGTTACAAGTGCCAGTTTCGACAACATTTAAGCAGTCAGTTTGTACTGGATGCTAACAATACATACACACCCTTTACAGGTACAATTACATTTATTGAAATACTATTATTATTTTGATCATTACTATAGTAAGACAGACGCGAAAATATTATGAAGTAAATATTAAGGAATAAATGTATTGCGTTGACAGACTTTAAGTTTAACATAAGTATGGTACGATGAAGGGCATTGGATAAGCTTAGCATAAGGTAACTTAAGAGAGCAGCGCAAGAAGTGTGGAGGTCGTGTGCGCACTCACACGATCCAATTGTAGCGACCCACGATCGAGATGTCGCGACCCACAAAAGCGAAAAAGGGCACGCTCAGGCCGAGCGTAAGACGATGAAATCAGTCTGCGAGATCAAATGAATGCGATCAGACGTGACCCGGGTTTCATAGCAAAACGAGTGTGAAAAATAACGCAAATGCAGCGTCGAAGACATTTTTCCAGAATAAAGATTTGAATTGGCGTGTTCGAGACTCCCCCTGGAAGCTAATTAGAGGTTGAAAGTAAACTCTAAGCGGAGCTAAGAAAAGTAAGATATCAAATAAAATTAAAAAATATTCCAAAGCCCCTTGTGTCTTCATTTCGTACTGAGAGGCGCTAAACTGCATAAGCATACGCGCGCAGGTATATGGTATATAGGTATGTGCACACGCGGTTCCCAAATCATTCAGTCGGTTCAGTAACGGAGCTTTGGCATCCGCGGGACCTCGAGTTGTGAGGGAAAATAACCTGTGCAATCGGTGGTACTTGTATTGCGGTTTGTCCCGTATACCTCCCTGATTGCCAGCGGAATTTTGACCCCGGTATAGCGTTGGACTAGCTTGCCTCCAACTTGCGAATACGTTTCGGCAAATTTAATTATTTCTTGTCACGTTGAATCTTGGCCGGACTGAGCCTCATACCCCGGCCAAAGTTCACTACCTTACAAGTGGCGCCCGAGCAGGGACGTAAACGCGTAAGAGGAGTAATATAGTTCGGAGTTAAAAATCCCAAAAATGCATTACTAACAAGTGTTCGTGGAACGAGTATACCCGGTCATACCCTGAACAAAACAAGGAAAATTAAAAATATAAATAAATATAATAAAAATATAATAAATATTTTTTGAAAATAATAAATAAATAATTTTTCTGAGAAACTGATAAAAGATTTTGGGGACAAATAGTTAATAATTTTTGAAAATAACAATAAATAAATTTTTGAAAAAGTAATGCATAATTTTGAGAAATAAATAATTTTTTTGGAAGAAAATTATAAATTGTTTTTGGAAAATAACATAATAAATAATTTTTGTAACAAAAATATAAATGGTTTTTGGAAAATATATTAAATAATTTTTTGAAACATAACTAATCGAAGTTCAACAAATAAAGCAAAGTTAAACAAAATTTTAAATGAAACAAAAGTAAACAAAATTAAACCGCCAAAATAAACAAAATTTAACTAAAAATTTATATTCTCCAAATATGAAACGGATTTAAGAAAACGAAAATTAAGAAGTAAGAAGGCTCTAGTAGGGAGAGCCCGACTAGAAGCTACCCTGAACCTAGTTGCAATAAATAAATTAAATTTATGTAAGACTTTGGTATACTGACTTTACTTCAATCGATAAAATCGATATGTCCGGTGTTTCTTAACCGATTTGGACGAAATTTTCCCATTACTTTCATTTTCATTTTCCAATTCGATATTTTTGTTATCGATTCCATGTGTATATCGGAAACCAGAACAGTTATCGATATTTTGAAGCAAACTTGTTCTGCTCATGGTATAGGAGCACTTATATACAAAATCTGAAGTCTCTAGCTCTTGTAGTCTCTGAGATCCACGCGTTCATACAGACGAACAGACAGACAGACAGACAGACAGACGGAAAGACGGACGGACAGACGGACATGGCTATATCGTCTCGGCTGTTGATGCTGATCAAGAATTTATATACTTTATGGGGTTGGAGATGCTTCCTTCTGCCTGTTACATACTTTTGCACAAAACCATTATACCCTTATTTACCCATTTTATGGGTTAAGGGTTTAAAAATTGCAAACGGAAAATTGTATAAAGTGAAATAAAATTAAAACTCAAAGTAAGATACCAGTTATATAAAGCAACCAGGAAAAGTTTAATTAAACCCAAAACGAGCGAGCCCTGCAATGCGTCACCAGAGGACTGCAGCAACCCAGGCGTAGGCTTACGATGGGTAAAGAGGGGTTTCATAACATGGGGACGTGGACCCGTTCGATAGAATTGGAGTCCAAGTTCACGAAAACCTGCGAATCTCCCGCTGCGAATAGCATTTCCGCCGGAAGGTTGCAACAGCGGCAGAAATCGGAGTACGACCTGCTGACGATATCGGGGTCACTAGGGGGACTGTTTCCAACGTTCAGCCAGGCGCAACAGTATCCACCAAAAGAGCAGGATGCTAAAAACGCAATTTCCCCTGGGGTGCACGTAGTGCCAATCTGAGCCTCACCTGTGAATAGTACCCAGGTGGGGCAGGTAGACTACAAACGCGATGTGGGCATCGGTTACCGGTGAGTCGAAAATTATAAGAATTGCGTGGTCGTCCCGGAACAAATTAGAAAGTGGTGAATCAGGTTGGACTGCTACACAGACCCGCTTGTGTTCAAAGAGTCCTTAGAAAAACGAGTGAGGACTTATGACATAGAATTAGATCGTATGCCAGGGCGATGAGCGAGGCGTTGACCGACATGGCGGCGTGTTCGCTCTCAACAAGTGAGCTTAGTGACTTGACCTGAAGTACTTTCAAGAGAGAATTTCTCAATTTCTTTTTACCCCCGCACTATTGCAACCGGCTGAAAGATCGGATTAGGGACCGTCGGCAGTGAGTCGGGGAGGGTTACAAAGAGCATCTGGTCGATTGAAGAGACCCATACCCGTTATATTTTGACGCTACCATAACTGACTCAAGCAGCCGCAGAGTTTGAAAATATAAATGTCCGTGCCACGGTCAGACAGGGTACAGCCAATCGAGGGGGCCAGGATACCCAAGTAGGATAGGAGGCGTGGACGCTCCCGCCAGGCAAAATCCATTCCGGAGCCTACCAACCCAGCCGCCATTGACGAGGAACAAACCCAATGCTCCCCAAACCAATAAAATGGAGGAAACTTCGAACGGAATGATAGGATACGAACAGCGTAGGCCAAACGAAGTCGGCAGGGTATGCTATAACTGCTCGCAAGGGGGGCACTTTGCCAGAAAATGCCTGAAACCCGAAGTACTGTTTTGCAGGCAGTGTGGCAATCGGGGCTTGATTAGTGGAGTACGCTGTGGGAAAAAAGTGGGAAACAAGCAGCGGCGTCATTCGGGGCGGGATCAGATGGGCACCGACGCGAGTCATTCCCGGAGTTAGTTTACACACTTTGCGGACGGTTCGTCAATATCCATAAGAAAGGTGTTACGAACGGAGGTGAGCCTCATGAACAGGGAGATAGCGTTAGATCTGCTCATCATGCCATCCATGCTAGATAGTTTAATTTGGGGATGGACTTTCTATGTAAGACGGGGACGGCCATGCATTGCGGCGAAGCGACACTGATGTTGCAGAGCGCCGATGCGCCGAACCAGGAGTGTGGCTCAGAGAGTGTACAACGAAGCAATGTCCCGGGGACATCCCACGTTAAGGACGTCGTGGTAACCAAGCGAGGGGCGTATGGAGACGCAGTTACAGTCGTCAAGTGGCCATCATTGGGTGAGCTAGGAATGCCGGAGTGGAAGCATATCAGATAGGAGACCCCAAATCAGGCTCGAGATCAGAAGGCCATTGAACCTTCGCGGAGCCCGCACAGTGCCCCGATCGTACTCGTTCGGAAGAAAACGAACGAATGGAGGATGTGCGTGGACTATGGGCAGCTCAATGGGCATTCTATATAAGACGCGTACCTGATGCCCCGAATAAATCATAATTTGGAAAGACTGAGGCACGCATGCTATATATCAACGGATTTGAAACACGGATATTGGCAAATCCCCATGGCCTCGGACAGTCGGGAGTGCACGGCATTCATTGTTCCACTAAAAAGTTACGGCGTTTGGATTGGACTCGGCTGATTCAAGATTTTAAAGTGCCTTGGACATGGTGATCGG
Source organism: Scaptomyza flava (assembly GCA_030179655.1). Classification (NCBI taxonomy): domain Eukaryota; kingdom Metazoa; phylum Arthropoda; class Insecta; order Diptera; family Drosophilidae; genus Scaptomyza; species Scaptomyza flava. Next base: position 2,611,934 of record JARNME010000030.1, on the reverse strand, counting down.
ACCGGAGATGGAGCCCCACGCGTTCATCTATCTGGACTATATCATCGTGATAAGCGCAACAAAGGAACAGCACAGGGCAAACCTGGGAGAGGTTTTCCGCCGGCTGAGGGCAGGAAAAAGTGTTCGTTCTTCCAGAGGCAGCTAGTGTACCTGGGACACCTAGTGAGTGACAAGGGAATCCAGACGGATCCAACGAAGGTGCACACGCTAAGCAATCTGAAATCCCCGACGAACATCAAAGAGCTCAGACGTTGCTTTAGGATGGCGCCCTGGTAACGGCGATCCGCGCCCAATTTTACGACTGTGGTACAGCCGATGATAGCCTTGTTAAAGAAAGCCCGAAAATGGTCGTGGAGCGCAGAACAGCAGGCAGCGTTGGATAGTCTCAAACACTATCTTACGTCCGCCCCAGTCATGGCATGTCCGGACTTCTCGGAAAGGTTCACACTACAGACGAACGCAAGCGATTATGGCCTCGGAGCAGTGCTGACCCAAAGTATCGACCAGCAGGAGAGTGTCATAGCTTACGCGAGTCAAAAGTTAACCAAGGCGGAGGAGAACTACTCGGCGACAGAAAAGTAGTGCCTGGCGATAGTGTTGTTGATCAGGAAGCTAGAGTGTTATCTGGAGGGGTATTGCTTCGATGTTGTCACGGATCATATGGCTTTGAAGTGGTTTAATTCCATAGAAAGCCCGTCGGGAAGGATCGCGCGCTGGGCGTTGAAGCTCCAGCAATACCAATTCGACGTAAGATACAGAAAAGGGAAGCTCAACGGTGGCAGACGCCTTATCGCAGGACTCGTTAGAGAAACTCCAGCAAGCCGTAGCTGAACAGTCACCCGGGAAATGGATTCAAGGAATTAGGGATAAAATTGCCAAAGAGCCGACCAGTTAAGCAGATTACGTCGAGGAGAACGGGCATTGTATCGCCCCCTAGGCAACCGAGCAGACGATGAGGATTACATCCCATGAAGCTCTGCAAGCAAGTGCTACAGGAAGGCCACGACGCGCAGACAGCAGGACATCAAGGGATCCGCAAAACAACCATGAGGTTGTCACAGCGCTACTATTGGCCGGGTATGTTTCGAGACGCAGCCAAATACGTTAAGTGTTGAGGAAAATTTCATATGTTCAAGACGGAGCTGATACCCGAAATCTCGTTGGCCGTCAATTCTAGCATCGCAGATTCGACAGGATTCTCCCTAGCGTTTCTAATGCAAGGAAGGGAACCACGTCTGCCAGCAACTCTGTGCAAGTAAAAGACGGAAGGTACAGGAAGTATTCCGCAAATGCCAGCAGAGAAAGCTGACCGGCAAAATGAGGTGTTTAAAATAGCGCAGAGCAATCAGCAACGAGCTTCAATAGATCAAAGAAGGAATTACAACCTCAGCCGAAGAGAATGGCGCCCCAAAATTAACGGATATCTACACAAGCCGCTGGCAGGAGGCAAGGCCAGATGAGAGCCGATTGGCATTTCAACGAAACCACGAATAAAGTTTGCGGAAAGGGTTTTTCTTTTCTCTCCCTCTCTCTCTCTCTCTCTCTCAATCTCTCTCTATTTCTCTCTCTCTCAATCGCTAACAAATAACCCACTATACCCCCTACACCCCCTACAACAACACACCTCCCAAACAGAGTCGTAATAATTTATTTCCAATCTTTCTCAATATTTGACGAATTATGGAAAACACGTTTATTTTTAGCAGCGATAATGAGTCGGCCCACGGAGACGACCCGGAAGTTCGTGTGGAACACCCCGATGGCGAGAGTGACTATGAGGAGGACACTATCCCCATCGAGAGCGAAGGAAGCGGCCTCGATTGCGAAGATGAGGAAGAAACCAGCTCGCAGAAGACCGGGCGTAACGCCAACGAATACGACGCGTAGTATTGGGTCGAAGACGATGAGGGGAGCGACGATTTCGAAGAGGTCAGGGACGAACAATGAGCGCACAATCGGTCACAGGTTCCACTGCGGGACCACCCGTGCTACCGGCGCACCTGGGAGGCGTCACCCTCTAAATTCAAACACACTGTGTTTGGACAGACGGGGGTGACGAGGGCGGTCGTGGACGGCGCGGTTATCTTGAAGGTCATAGAGGTGACAACGATCTTAGTCGAAATGCCACAGCAAGGGCTTCACAGCCGTGGGTGGAAGAACCCGATTTATCACCGACGTACCCACCCTTAGAAGAAAGAAGCGCCGAGGATGGCCACAGGAGGCGCCACAGACACCACCACCGCCGTTGGACATTACCCAAAAAGAACCCGAGGAGGCACAACAAAACACCCCAAGCGCATTGAAGCCGATGGAGGAGTTCGACGGAATAGAGGGTTGGGAAGAAGGCCTCGAGGCAGGATTGGTCGTTGAAGACATCCCGCCCAACAACCAAGAAGCAAAGGCACAGGCAACGGGCTTGGACCCCAGGGATACCCCTAGTTTGTGGACAGCGCACCCAAACGTGTCGATACTGACTACGAACGCCATAAAGACCATCGAGGACCAGCTTAAGAGGCGAGGGCGCCGAGGACGGCGAGACCGATTTACGGTGTCGGCGGGGACGGACCAGTTCATCATGACCAAACGTCAGACGGGCATGGTCACGATCACGAAGAAAGAGGGGGCTGTGAAGTAGATTAAATGCCGGCCTACCTACAATACAATTATTGAAATAGTATTATTATTTTTTATCATTACATTTATTGAAATACTATTATTATTATTTTGATCATTGCTATAGTAAGCCAGATGCGAAAATATTATGAAGTAAATATTAAGGAATAAATGTATTGCATTGACAGACTTTAAGTTTATTATAAGTATGGTACGATGAAGGGCATAGGATAAGCTTAGCATAAGGTAACTTAAGAGAGCAGCGCAAGAAGAGCGGAGGTCGTGTGCGCACTCACACGATCCAAATGTAGCGACCCACGATCGAGATGTCGCGACCACAAAAGCGAAAAACGGCACGCTCAGGCCGAGCGCGAGACGATGAAATCAGTCGGCGAGTACAAATGAATGCGATCAGACGTGACCCGGATTTCATAGCAAAACGAGTGTGAAAAATAACGCAAATGCAGCGTCGAAGACATTTTTTCAGAAAAAAGATTTGCATTGGCGTGTACGAGACTCCCCTGGAAGCTAATTACAGGTTGAAAGTAAACTCTAAGCGGAGCTAAGAAAAGTAAGATATCAAATAAAATTAAGAACTATTCCAAACCCTTGTGTCTTCGTTTCGTACTGAGAGTCGCTAAACTGCATAAGCATACGCGCGCAGGTATATGGTATATAGGTATGTGCACACGCGGTTCCCAAATCATTCAGTCGGTTCAGTAACGGAGCTTGGCATCGCGGGACCTCGAGTTGTGAGGGAAAATAACCTGTGCAATCGGTGGTACTTGTATTGCGGTCATACCCTGAAAAAAAACAAGGAAAACTAAGGAATAAATAAGTAAAATAAAAATATAATAAATAATTTTTTGAAAATATATATTAAATAATTTTTGGGGAAAAATACTTAATAATTTTTGAAAATAAAAATAAATAATTTTTTGGAAAAACATAATGCATAATTTTTGAAAAATAAATAATTTATTGGAAAAAATATTATAAATAATTTTTGGAAAAATTTATAATAAATAATTTAATAATAAATAGTTTTTGGAAACATATATTAAATAATTTTTTGTTACATAACCAACCGAAATTCAACAAAATTATTAATTAACAAGTAAGAAGGCTCTAGTCGGGATAGCCCGACTAGAAGATACCCTGAACCCAGTTGCAATAAATATATTTAATTTATGTAAGACTTTGGTATACTGGCTTAGCTTCCATCGATTAAGTTCAATATCTCCGGTGTTTCTCAACCGATTTGGACGAAATTTTCAGAAAAGTTCTATCATTATCCATTACTTCAACCCTCATTTTAGATTTTCCAAATTCGATATTTTATTGTTATCGATATTATGTGTATATCGGAAACCAGAATAGTTATCGATAATTTGAAGCAAACTTGTTCTGCTCATGGTATAGGAGAACTTAAATACAAAATCAGAAGTCTCTAGCTCTTGTAGTCTCTGAGATCCACGCGTTCATACAGACGGACAGACGGACAGACAGACGGACAGACGGACATGGCTATATCGTCTCGGCTGTTGATGCTGATCAAGAAAATATATACTTTATAGGGTCGGAGATGCTTCCTTCTGCCTGTTACATACTTTTGCACAAAACCATTATACCCTTATTTACCCATTTTATGGGTTATGGGTATAAAAAGAGTAAACAAAATTAAACAGTGTTAGACCAAATTAAACAAAATTTAACTAAAAATTTAAAATCTTTGATAACATGGAGACGTGGACCCGTCCGATAGAATTGGAGTCCAAGTTCACGAAAACCTGCGAAGATCCCGCTGCGAATAGCATTTCCGCCGGAAGGTTGCAACAGCGGCAGAAATCGGAGTACGACCTGCTGACGATATCGGGGTAACTAGGGGGACTGTTTCCACCGTTCAGCCAGGCGCAACAGTATCCACCAAAAGAGCAGGATGCTATAAACGCAATTTCCCCTGGGGTGCACGTAGTGCCAATCTCAGCCTCGCCTGTGAATAGTACCCAGGTGGGGCAGGTGAACTACAAATCCGATGTGGGCATCGGTTACCGGTGAGTCGAAAATTATAAGAATTGCGTGGTCGTCCCGGAACAAATTAGAAAGTGGTGAAACAGGTTCGACGGGTATACAGACCCGCTTGTGATCAAAGAGTCCTTAGAAAAACGAGTGAGGACTTGACTAGAATGATCGTATGCCAGGGCGATGAGCGAGGCGTTGACCGACATGGCGGCGTGTTCGCTCTCAACAAGTGAGCTTAGAGACGCGACCTGAAGTACTTTCAAGAGAGAATTTCTCAATTTTTTTTACCCCCGCACTATTTCAACCGGCTGGAAGATCAGATTAGGGACCGTCGGCAGCGAGTCGGGGAGGGTTACAAAGAGCATCTGGTCGATTTGAAGAGACCCATATGCCATGCCCGTTATGTTTTTGACGCTACCATAACTGACTCAAGCAGCCGCAGAGTATGAAAATATAACAGGTCCGTGCCACGGTTAGACAGGGTACAGCCAGTCGAGGGGGCCAGGATATCCAAGTAGGATAGGAGGCGTGGACGCTTCCGCCAGGCAAAATAATCCAATCCGGAGCTCACCAACCCATCCGCCGTTGACGAGGAACGAACCCAATGCTCCCCAAACCAATAAAATGGAGGAAACTTCGAACGGAATGATAGGACACGAACAGCGTAAGCCAAACGAAGTCGGCAGGGTATGCTATAACTGCTCGCAAGGGGGGCACTTTGCCAGAGAATGCCTGAACCCCAAAGTACTGTTTTGCAGGCAGTGTGGTAATCGGGGCTTGAGTAGTGGAGCACGCTGTGGGAAAAAAGTGGGAAACAAGCAGCGGCGTCATTCGGGGCGGGATCGGATGGGTGCCGACGCGAGTCAGTCCCGGAGTTAGTTCACCCTATTAATCGGTCGACAACGGGGAAACAAGGAGTTTTGTGAGCAAGGAGTTTTTTTGAAAGGATAGAGTCAAAAGGGGAAGTGCTGTCAGATAGATAGCGTTAGATCTGCTCATCATGCCATCCATTCTAGATAGTTCAATTGTGGGCATGGACTTTCTATGTAAGGTGGGGACAACCATGCAGTGCGGCGAAGCGTTGCTGATGTTGCAGAGCACCGAAGCGCCGAACGAGGTGTGTGGCTCAAAGAATGCACAACGAAGCAATGTCCGGGGACATCTCACGTTAAAGACGTCGCGGTAACCAAGCGAGGGGCGTATGGAGGCACAGTTACAGTCGTCAAGCGGCCATCATTGGGTCAACTAGGGAATGCCGGAGTGGAAGCATATCAGATCGGAGACCCCAAATCAGGATCGAGATCAGAAGGCCATTGAACCGTCCCGGAGCCCGCACAGTGCCCCGATCGTACTCGATCGGAAGAAAACGAACGAATGGAAGATGTGCTTAGACTATAGGCAGCTCAACGGGCAGACACGTACCTGGTGCCCCGAATAAATCATAATTTGGAAAGACTGAGGCACGCACGCTATATATAAACAGATTTGAAACACGGATATTGGCAAATCCCCATGGCGGCGGAAAGTCGGAAGTGTACGGAATTCACGGTGCCCTGCCGATGATTGTTCCACTGGAATGTTATAGCGTTTGGATTGCACTCGGCTGGTTCAAGATTTCACATGGTGATCGGACCGGAGATGGAGCCCCACGCGTTCATCTATCTGGACTATATCATCGTGATAAGCGCAACAAAGGAACAGCACAGGGCAAACCTGGGAGAGGTTTTCCGCCGGCTGAGGGCAGCGAATCTGAAGTTGAACAGGAAAAAGCGTCGTTTTTCCAGAGGCAGCTAGTGTACCTGGGACACCTAGTGAGTGACAAGGGAATCCAGACGGATCCATCGAAGGTTGACACGATAAGCAATCTGAAATCCCCGACGAACATCAAAGAGCTCAGACGTTGCTTTAGGATGGCGCCTGGCGATAGTGTGGTCTATCACGAAGCTAGAGTGTTATCTGGTGGGATATCGCTTCTATGTTGTCACGGATCATATGGCTTTGAAGTGGTTAAATTGCATAGAAAGCCCGTCGGGAAGGATCGCGCGCTGGGCGTTGAAGCTCCAACAATACCAATTTGACGTTAGATACAGAAAAGGGAAGCTCAACGGTGACAGACGCCTTATCGTGGGACTCGTTAGAGAACCTTCAGCAAGCCGTAGCTGAACAGTCACCCGGGAAATGGATTCAAGGAATTAGGGATAAAATTTGCCAAAGAGCCGACCAGATAAGCAGATTACGTCGAGGAGAACGGGCAGTTGTATCGCCACCTAGGCAACAGAGCAGACGATGAGGATTACATCCCATGGAAGCTCTGCAAGCAAGTGCTACAGGAAGGCCACGACGCGCAGACAGCAGGACATCAAGGGATCCGCAAAACAACCATGAGGTTGTCACAGCGCTACTATTGGCCGGGTATGTTTCAAGACGCAGCCAAATACGTTAAGTGTTGAGGAAAATATCATATGTTCAAGACGGAGCTGATACCCGAAATCTCGTTGGCCGTCAACTCTAGCATCGCAGATTCGACAGAATTCTCCCTAGCATTTCTAATGCAAGGAAGGGAACCACGTCTGCCAGCAACTCTGTTCGATGAGAAGGCGCAAGGTAGAGGAAGTATTCCGCAAATGAAAGGAGAGAAAGCTGACCGGCAGAATGAGGTGTTTAAAATAGCGCAGAGCAATCAGCAACGAGCATCAATAGATCAACGAAGGAATAACTACCTAAGGCGAAGAGAATGGCGCCCCAAAATTAACGGATATCGACACAAGCCGCTGGCAGGAGGCAAGGCCAGACGAGAGCCGATTGCCATTTCAACGATACCACGAATAAAGTTCGCGGAAAGGGTTTTTTCTTTTCCCTCTATCTCTCTTTGTATCGGTAACAAACAACCCACTATACCCCCTACACCCCATACAACAACACACCACCCAAACAGAGTCGTAATAATTTATTTCCAATCTTTCTCAATATTTGACGAAGTATGGAAGACATGATTATTTTTAGCAGCGATAATGAGTCGGTCGAAACTGTAATAAGGACGGTGCCCACGGAGACGACCCGGAAGTTCGTGTGGAACACCCCGATGGCAAGAGTGACGATGAGGAGGACACTATCCCCGTCGAGAGCGAAGGAAGCGGCCACGATTGCGAAGATGAGGAAGAAACCAGCTCGCAGAAGACCGGGCGTAACACCAACGAACATGATGCGGAGCATCGGTTCGAATACGATGAGGAGAGCGACGATTCCGAAGAGGTCAGGGACGAACAAAGAGCGCACATCGGTCACGGGTTCCACGGCGGGAACACCCGCGCTACCAGCGCACCTGGGAGGCGTCACCCTCTAAATTCAAACACACTGTGTTTGGACAGACGGGGGTGACGAGGGCGGTCGTGGACGGCGCGGTTATCTTGAAGGTAATAGAGGTGACAACGATCTTAGTCGAAATGCCACAGCAAGGGCTTCACAGCCGTGGGTGGAAGAGCCCGCTTTATCACCGACGTTCCCACCCTTAGAAGACGAAGCGCCGAGGACGGCCACAGGAGGCGCCGCAGACACCACCACCGCCGTTGGACATTACCCAAACAGAACCCGAGGAGGCACAACAAAACACCCCAAGCGCATTGAAGCCGATGGAGAAGTTCGACGGAATAGAGGGTTGGGAAGAAGGCCTCGAGGCAGGATTGGTCGTTGAAGACATCCCGCCCAACAGCCAAAAAGCGTGGACCCCTGGGATAGCCTTAGTTTGTGGACAGCCCACCCAAACGAGTTGATACTGACGATGAACGCCTTAAAGACCATCGAGGACCAGCTAAAGAGGCGAGGGCGCAGAGTACGGCGGGACCGATTTACGGTGTCGGCGGGGACGGACCAGTTCATCGTGACCAAACGTCAGACGGGCATGGTCACGATCACGAAGAAAGAGGGGGCTGTGAAGTAGACCAAATGCCGGCCTGCCTACAATACACTTATTGGAATAGTATGATTATTATTTTTATCATTACTGTTAAGTCACATACAAGTCAGCACACATTTATAATATAAAATATCCAATAACTGCACATAGCTATATGAGAATGACACACAAATTATTAAACATGTAAAACTAGGTCAAGACCATACACAATACGCTACATTTACTAACCCAATAACTTTAAGCAACACCAAGTTATGCTGAACACACAGAATATCGCTGACTGCACAATGCATGCAATATGTCGCAACAGTAGCGGTCAGCCAAACCGGTAGTTGCTAAATATGCTATTCTGCATTGCAAGCAACTGCTGAGTGCACAATAACCTAATTTTAATTGACACCACAAAACTGTAAAACTAAGCTATTATTTCCTATAAATATTGTTACTTTTCCTTAATAAAATCAGTGTTCTTAGTACAACCTACATAGAAACATTCTCCGGAGTCCACCTGGCCAGTTGCGACAACAATTTAGCAGTCAGTTTGTACTGGATGCTAACAATACATACACACCCTTTTACATTTGGTGACCCCGTCAAAGGACTCCTAGGAAGGATCCTATCTACAACATATAGCTCACTACTCCTTTGATCACACCACATGGTTGCGAATAGAAGCGTAATTCAGCTCAGGCCGAGCGAATAAAGCACTTCCACCGGGTCGGGAGTAATCAAAGAGCTATATACAACAACATAACAAACGTGATTCTGGTAGCTTAGTCATTGTCAACAAGGCGACAAAATGAGCACAGAGAAATCTCTCTAATTGGAAGATGTCCTAGATGCGCAGGAAGAAATAAGCCAAGAGGTATAAAGGCTTATAAAGAACAGAAAAAAGAACCCAGCAGATCGGAAGGCAAAACCTGGCTACTACCATGCCAAGTCCACAATCCTTGAGGAAAAGTGGACTATTTTCAAGAACAACAATGTCTTGATCAAAAACTCTAAGTTAGAGGAGTCTCAGCCATACCACAAGTTTTTCGAAGAGGTTCATGCTTTGGTTCAAAAAACCAGAACTTACTTCAAAGAACAAGCTGATATTGCAGATCAGTCTACCAGCAATAGATCGGAACCAAAACCCGCCATTGCTGCAGGAATTGTTGATGCCAAAGAAAACACAAATGCCAAGCTAGTTGCATTGTGCCGTCGGCAAAAGGTGATGATTGCGTTGTAGAGTAGTGATTTTGGCCGGGGTATGAAACTCAGTCCGGCCAAGGTCCCACGTTACAAGAAATATTTGAATTTGCCGAAACGTACTCGCGAGTTGGAGGCAAGTTAGTCCGCTTTCACACCAGTGTTAAGATTTCGCGACGGCTGGCGATCAGGGAGGCGCACGGGGCAAGCCACAGTGCAAGTACCACCGATAGCCAGGTTATGTTCCCTCACAAATCGAGGTCGCGCGGATGCCAAAGCTCCGTTACCGAACCGGCCGAATGATATGGGAAGCGTGCGGGACGAGCCACAGCACGCGTGCCGCTGATCATTCAGACCCTAACCAAAAATAATTCCAAAACGCACCTACCCGTCTGCCGACCGCGTGTGCACAATGTGCACGTATGTATATGTATATAAACGCGCGCGTATGCGTCGTTCAGCGCCTCTCGGGGCGCAAGTGAAAACACGAGGATTTGGAATATTCTTAACTTTTATTTGACAACTTACTCTACCCGGTTCCACTTATGGTTTATTCTCAACCTTAGGATGGGGGAATCGCGTCCACGCCAATCTAATTCTAATTTGGGACAAATCTCTGTCACTAAACTCGCCTTCGCTTATTATGTTCTTCTGTCTCGACATCCGCGTTCACGTCTGTTCACATTCGCTCCCACCTTTCGATTCATTCCGTCGTCTCGCGCTCAGCCTGAGGGGCGCCCTTTTCGCCTTTGTGGGTTGCGACATCTAGATCGTGGTACGCGACATTTGGATCGTGTGAGAGTGCACACGACTGTCGCTCTTCTTGCGCTGCTCTCTTAAGTTATCTTATACTATGCTTATTCTATGCCCTTCACCGTACTATACTTATGCTAAACTTAAGGTCTGTTAACGTTAACCTTGTATTTATTCCATTAATATTTACTTCAAAGTATTTCGCATTCGTCTTAACATCTCAATGATTGAAATGATAATAATAATAATGTTTAATGATATAAAATGATAATACTGCTGCTTCCATTAATGTATTGTGGGGAGGCCGGCATTTGGCCTACCTCACAGCGTCAATCAATCGCGCCCTGCAACACAAGCCTGTTAATGCGGACATTATAAAGTCATTATGGGCAAAAACTCAAGAGGTCTATTTCCAAATATACGAGGAATTTGAGGACCCAGAAGAGAGTGGCTACAACGCCACCGAGTATTTAAAGGCATAGGCTGATGTTCGGAATGCGCTTACCAGCAATTCAAGCAGTGAGTGCACTGATAACATCAAATTAACACGCATTTCCATTCCAAAATTTGATGGTGATACGCTTAAATGGACGCAATTTTTTTATATGTTTTCGTTTATGATACATGAAACAAAGATACCAACCATACGCACGATGAGGAATTTAAAAACCAGCGTAGTCGGAGAGGCGGAAAGATTAATCCGTCACATCGTTCTAAGGGAAGAGAACTACCTCTAAGCATGGGAAATCTTTGTAGGTGCCTACAACAATCCTAGAGTAATCGCATCTAGGGTTTTAAATCGCCTCTTACTGCAACAAACCTGAAGCGACGATGTGAAGTCCTTAAAGGAGCTCAACCTCACCACCATAGAGTCATTAGCCTCACTGAAGGGACTCGGGATTGACATCTCAACATGGGATCCAATCATTATTGCCATCCTCAGAAGCAAGTTGGATGGCACAAACAAAACACTCTATGAACAATCATTGGGTAGTACAAAGGAAGTCCATCCACTGGACACCAAGCTCCAGTTTCTCTAACAGCGAGTTCGGGTCATGGCTGCTGGAAAAAAGGCATCTGGAATCTTTAAAAAGGAGTCAAAGAACGTGACATGTGCAACATCTTCTGTTTTAAGTGCAACAAAAGCACCACACTCTAGTGCATTTGGAAAATGTTGTCACATCAGCAGCAGCAGAGCCAGTATCAGAAGTTGTGGCATCCACAAACAACCAGAACTATAACTTACTTGCAACAGCAAAGGTAGCTGTTCAAACAACTAATGGACAACAAGCATCATTCAAGGCACTACTAGACTCTGGATCACAAATAAACGTTGTTTCCGAAAGACTTGTGACAATGTTGGGACATGAAACAACACTCCGAATTGAGGGCAACGAAGGACAGCCAAGAGTCAGCAAGTTAGTGAAGAAACGGCCAAAAAACGACCTATTATGGAAGAAGAGGATACGGATAAAAAGGATACGCCGGCTGCTCAACGGAGACGATGAGAGCAATATCCGACTGGACCATAGTTATTTACTATGAATTGGATCCATACTGGAGAGACATGAACACGTATAATTCAGGCATCAAGGAGTTCCAGTACATATGCCCAGAATTAAACAACAACCACACATGTGACGCAATATCACAGCACTATCGAAACTTGTATGATGAATTACAAATGGCAAACGGTCTCATGCAACATAATCGGAAACGCCGCTCCCCATTTGATGCAGTGGGTAATATTACGAACAGTCTGTTTGGAGTTTTAAACTCAGACTATGCCTATAAAATGACTAAGGTCATAGAGAAGGTGCAAAAGAACGAGGAATTTCGACTGACACTGCTGAGAAACCAAACCTCAGTATTGGACTCAACCATTATCATTGTCAAGAAAACAAGGACAACATCGGACAAACGTCTAAGACTACTTGAACAACAAGTAGCCACCATTAGCCAAAGCAGAGGAAAGTACACTGGCGCACGTCTTACGGAAAACTAAGTGGCATTGACAACTCAATTGACATTGCTAGCAGCATCGCTTCAGCGCATGCAATCCGAAATGGTTGACCTACTAACTGGAGTTCACCACCATACATTAAGCCCAATGTTGATCTCCCCTAAACAATTAAGGGAACAGTTGGATCAAATACGGGATCATTTGCCCCAAGATCAAATGGTACCCGTGACATCATCCAATGTAATTCAACTATACAGAATTATGCGAGCCGAAGGCACAGCCACCGACACTCATGTGATATTCAGAGTAATATTACCCCTAGTGTCAACATCGATACTCGAGCTATTTAATATGGTGCCAATTCCAGTGTGGAACACAACTAGTTGGAGATTGTTCGAGCTAAAAACACCTATTATAGGTGTCAACAACCACAGAGATCAATTCATGGGACTTACACAAGATGATCTACACCGCTGCCGTACAAACCACATCGAAAAATACATATGCTTTGATCATCAAGCTGTGTTTGATGTAAACAACCGATGTGAGTTTCAACTGTTTCCAACAAGACACCAACGACGTGTCACGTAACTTACAGAACAACAAAAATGGTATGGGAAAAAACACAACAGCAGAACAACTGGATCTTCGCAACACATTCGAAAGTGGAAATTCAAGCAGTTTGCAACGGAACACCGTCAACTATCCAACTACAAAACAGTGGACTACTGTCGCTATCACCTGGCTGTACTGCACGCAACACAGACATTAGCATCAATACCTTTGGCACTGTCACGAGTCAAATAAGACAAGGCTACGCCCGCTTTGGTGACATTATCCAACCAAACATAACAAAGGTACCAGAGACAACTCTCAACATCTCGGATTACAACGCACAAGACGACAAGGATCTAGATGACCTGCAGGTAAAATTGGCAACACTCAACAAAAAAGAGCTGCCCAACCAAATAAGCTAGTTCCAACATCATCATAGCCGCTTACACTGCAGTAGTGATATCTGTCATAATATTATGTGCATATGCAATGCGGACGCAACGACGATGGACTTGTCCACCCACAGCCACTAGGAACGAAGCAGTCAACCCGTCCGAACCTTCAGCATCCCCAAGACGATTTACACTGGATTTAGAGGATGGTTGAAAACCGTTTCAACGGCCGGGAGAATGTTAAGTCATAAACAAGTTAGCACATATTTATATTATAAGTTATCAAATAACTGCACATAGCTATGTAAGAATGACACACAAATTATTAACATATGTAAAACTAGGTCAAGACAATACACAATGCGCTACATTTATTAACCCAATAAAACTTTAAGCAACACCAAATTATGCTGAACACACAGAATATCGCTGACTGCACAATGCATGCAATATGTCGCAACAGTAGCGGTCAGCCAACCCGGTAGTTGCTAAATATGCTATTCTGCATTGCAAGCAACTGCTGAGTACACAATAACCTAATTTTAATTGACACCACAAAACTGTAAAACTAAGCTATTATTTCCTATAAATATTGTTACTTTTCGATAATAAAATCAGTGTTTTTAGTACAACCTACAAAGATACATTCATTATTCTCCGCAGTCCACCTGGTTACAAGTGCCAGTTTCGACAACATTTAAGCAGTCAGTTTGTACTGGATGCTAACAATACATACACACCCTTAACAGGTACAATTACATTTATTGAAATACTATTATTATTATTTTGATCATTACTATAGTAAGACAGACGCGAAAATATTATGAAGTAAATATTAAGGAATAAATGTATTGCGTTGACAGACTTTAAGTTTAACATAAGTATGGTACGATGAAGGGCATTGGATAAGCTTAGCATAAGGTAACTTAAGAGAGCAGCGCAAGAAGTGTGGAGGTCGTGTGCGCACTCACACGATCCAATTGTAGCGACCCACGATCGAGATGTCGCGACCCACAAAAGCGAAAAAGGGCACGCTCAGGCCGAGCGTAAGACGATGAAATCAGTCTGCGAGATCAAATGAATGCGATCAGACGTGACCCGGGTTTCATAGCAAAACGAGTGTGAAAAATAACGCAAATGCAGCGTCGAACATATTTTTCCAGAATAAAGATTTGAATTGGCGTGTTCGAGACTCCCCCTGGAAGCTAATTAGAGGTTGAAAGTAAACTCTAAGCGGAGCTAAGAAAAGTAAGATATCAAATAAAATTAAAAATATTCCAAAGCCCCTTGTGTCTTCATTTCGTACTGAGAGGCGCTAAACTGCATAAGCATACGCGCGCAGGTATATGGTATATAGGTATGTGCACACGCGGTTCCCAAATCATTCAGTCGGTTCAGTAACGGAGCTTTGGCATCCGCGGGACCTCGAGTTGTGAGGGAAAATAACCTGTGCAATCGGTGGTACTTGTATTGCGGTTTGTCCCGTATACCTCCCTGATTGCCAGCGGAATTTTGACCCCGGTATAGCGTTGGACTAGCTTGCCTCCAACTCGCGAATACGTTTCGGCAAATTTAATTATTTCTTGTCACGTTGAATCTTGGCCGGACTGAGCCTCATACCCCGGCCAAAGTTCACTACCTTACAAGTGGCGCCCGAGCAGGGACGTAAACGCGTAAGAGGAGTAATATAGTTCGGAGTTAAAAATCCCAAAAATGCATTACTAACAAGTGTTCGTGGAACGAGTATACCCGGTCATACCCTGAACAAAACAATGAAAATTAAAAATATAAATAAATATAATAAAAACATAATAAATAATTTTTTGAAAATAATTAATAAATAATTTTTCTGAGAAACATGATAAAAGATTTTTGGGGACAAATAGTTAATAATTTTTGAAAATAACAATAAATAAATTTTTGAAAAAAGTAATGCATAATTTTTGAAAAATAAATAATTTTTTTGGAAGAAAATTATAAATTGTTTTTGGAAAATAACATAATAAATAATTTTTTGAAACATAAAATAATAAATGGTTTTTGGAAAATATATTAAATAATTTTTTGAAACATAACTAATCGAAGTTCAACAAAATAAAGCAAAGTTAAACAAAATTTTAAATGAAACAAAAGTAAACAAAATTAAACCGCCAAAATAAACAAAATTTAACTTAAAATTTATATTCTCCAAATATGAAACGGATTTAAGAAAACGAAAATTAAGAAGTAAGAAGTCTCTAGTAGGGAGAGCCCGACTAGAAGCTACCCTGAACCTAGTTGCAATAAATAAATTAAATTTATGTAAGACTTTGGTATACTGACTTTACTTCAATCGATAAAAATCGATATGTCCGGTGTTTCTTAACCGATTTGGACGAAATTTTCCCATTACTTCATTTTTCATTTTCCAATTCGATATTTTTGTTATCGATTCCATGTGTATATCGGAAACCAGAACAGTTATCGATATTTTGAAGCAAACTTGTTCTGCTCATGGTATAGGAGCACTTATATACAAAATCTGAAGTCTCTAGCTCTTGTAGTCTCTGAGATCCACGCGTTCATACAGACGAACAGACAGACAGACAGACAGACAGACGGAAAGACGGACGGACAGACGGACATGGCTATATCGTCTCGGCTGTTGATGCTGATCAAGAATTTATATACTTTATGGGGTTGGAGATGCTTCCTTCTGCCTGTTACATACTTTTGCACAAAACCATTATACCCTTATTTACCCATTTTATGGGTTAAGGGTTTAAAAATTGCAAACGGAAAATTGTATAAAGTGAAATAAAATTAAAACTCAAAGTAAGATACCAGTTATATAAAGCAACCAGGAAAAGTTTAATTAAACCCAAAACGAGCGAGCCCTGCAATGCGTCACCAGAGGACTGCAGCAACCCAGGCGTAGGCTTACGATGGGTAAAGAGGGGTTTCATAACATGGGGACGTGGACCCGTTCGATAGAATTGGAGTCCAAGTTCACGAAAACCTGCGAAGCTCCCGCTGCGAATAGCATTTCCGCCGGAAGGTTGCAACAGCGGCAGAAATCGGAGTACGACCTGCTGACGATATCGGGGTCACTAGGGGGACTGTTTCCAACGTTCAGCCAGGCGCAACAGTATCCACCAAAAGAGCAGGATGCTAAAAACGCAATTTCCCCTGGGGTGCACGTAGTGCCAATCTGAGCCTCACCTGTGAATAGTACCCAGGTGGGGCAGGTAGACTACAAACGCGATGTGGGCATCGGTTACCGGTGAGTCGAAAATTATAAGAATTGCGTGGTCGTCCCGGAACAAATTAGAAAGTGGTGAATCAGGTTGGACTGCTACACAGACCCGCTTGTGTTCAAAGAGTCCTTAGAAAAACGAGTGACTTATGACATAGAATTAGATCGTATGCCCAGGGCGATGAGCGAGGCGTTGACCGACATGGCGGCGTGTTCGCTCTCAACAAGTGAGCTTAGTGACTTGACCTGAAGTACTTTCAAGAGAGAATTTCTCAATTTCTTTTTACCCCCGCTTTATTTCAACCTGCTGAAAAATCAGATTAGGGACCGTCGGCAGTGAGTCGGGGAGGGTTACAAAGAGCATCTGGTCGATTTGAAGAGACCCATGCCCGTTATATTTTTGACGCTACCATAACTGACTCAAGCAGCCGCAGAGTTTGAAAATATAAATGTCCGTGCCACGGTCAGACAGGGTACAGCCAATCGAGGGGGCCAGGATACCCAAGTAGGATAGGAGGCGTGGACGCTCCCGCCAGGCAAACTAATCCATTCCGGAGCCTACCAACCCAGCCGCCATTGACGAGGAACAAACCCAATGCTCCCCAAACCAATAAAATGCAGGAAACTTCGAACGGAATGATAGGATACGAACAGCGTAGGCCAAACGAAGTCGGCAGGGTATGCTATAACTGCTCGCAAGGGGGGCACTTTGCCAGAGAATGCCTGAAACCCGAAGTACTGTTTTGCAGGCAGTGTGGCAATCGGGGCTTGATTAGTGGAGTACGCTGTGGGAAAAAAGTGGGAAACAAGCAGCGGCGTCATTCGGGGCGGGATCAGATGGGCACCGACGCGAGTCATTCCCGGAGTTAGTTTACACACTTTGCGGACGGTTCGTCAATATCCATAAGAATGGTGTTACGAACGGAGGTGAGCCTCATGAACAGGGAGATAGCGTTAGATCTGCTCATCATGCCATCCATGCTAGATAGTTTAATTTGGGGATGGACTTTCTATGTAAGACGGGGACGGCCATGCATTGCGGCGAAGCGACACTGATGTTGCAGAGCGCCGATGCGCCGAACCAGGAGTGTGGCTCAGAGAGTGTACAACGAAGCAATGTCCCGGGGACATCCCACGTTAAGGACGTCGCGGTAACCAAGCGAGGGGCGTATGGAGACGCAGTTACAGTCGTCAAGTGGCCATCATTGGGTGAGCTAGGAATGCCGGAGTGGAAGCATATCAGATAGGAGACCCCAAATCAGGCTCGAGATCAGAAGGCCATTGAACCTTCGCGGAGCCCGCACAGTGCCCCGATCGTACTCGTTCGGAAGTAAACGAACGAATGGAGGATGTGCGTGGACTATGGGCAGCTCAATGGGCATTCTATATAAGACGCGTACCTGGTGCCCCGAATAAATCATAATTTGGAAAGACTGAGGCACGCATGCTATATATCAACGGATTTGAAACACGGATATTGGCAAATCCCCATGGCCTCGGACAGTCGGGAGTGCACGGCATTCATTGTTCCACTAAAAAGTTACGGCGTTTGGATTGGACTCGGCTGATTCAAGATTTCAAAGTGCCTTGGACATGGTGATCGGACCGGAGATGGAGCCCCACGCGTTCATCTATCTAGACTATATCATCGTGATAAGCGCAACAAAGGAACAGCACAGGGCAAACCTGGGAGAGGTTTTCCGCCGGCTGAGGGCAGGAAAAAGTGTTCGTTCTTCCAGAGGCAGCTAGTGTACCTGGGACACCTAGTGAGTGACAAGGGAATCCAGACGGATCCAACGAAGGTGCACACGCTAAGCAATCTGAAATCCCCGACGAACATCAAAGAGCTCAGACGTTGCTTTAGGATGGCGCCCTGGTAACGGCGATCCGCGCCCAATTTTACGACTGTGGTACAGCCGATGATA
This sequence comes from Scaptomyza flava, assembly GCA_030179655.1. Lineage (NCBI taxonomy): Eukaryota > Metazoa > Arthropoda > Insecta > Diptera > Drosophilidae > Scaptomyza > Scaptomyza flava. Next base: position 2,593,372 of record JARNME010000030.1, on the reverse strand, counting down.
GCCTTGTTAAAGAAAGCCCGAAAATGGTCGTGGAGCGCAGAACAGCAGGCAGCGTTGGATAGTCTCAAACACTATCTTACGTCCGCCCCAGTCATGGCATGTCCGGACTTCTCGGAAAGGTTCACACTACAGACGAACGCAAGCGATTATGGCCTCGGAGCAGTGCTGACCCAAAGTATCGACCAGCAGGAGAGTGTCATAGCTTACGCGAGTCAAAAGTTAACCAAGGCGGAGGAGAACTACTCGGCGACAGAAAAGTAGTGCCTGGCGATAGTGTTGTTGATCCGGAAGCTAGAGTGTTATCTGGAGGGGTATTGCTTCGATGTTGTCACGGATCATATGGCTTTGAAGTGGTTTAATTCCATAGAAAGCCCGTCGGGAAGGATCGCGCGCTGGGCGTTGAAGCTCCAGCAATACCAATTCGACGTAAGATACAGAAAAGGGAAGCTCAACGGTGGCAGACGCCTTATCGAAGGACTCGTTAGAGAAACTCCAGCAAGCCGTAGCTGAACAGTCACCCGGGAAATGGATTCAAGGAATTAGGGATAAAATTGCCAAAGAGCCGACCAGTTAAGCAGATTACGTCGAGGAGAACGGGCATTTGTATCGCCCCCTAGGCAACCGAGCAGACGATGAGGATTACATCCCATGAAGCTCTGCAAGCAAGTGCTACAGGAAGGCCACGACGCGCAGACAGCAGGACATCAAGGGATCCGCAAAACAACCATGAGGTTGTCACAGCGCTACTATTGGCCGGGTATGTTTCGAGACGCAGCCAAATACGTTAAGTGTTGAGGAAAATTTCATATGTTCAAGACGGAGCTGATACCCGAAATCTCGTTGGCCGTCAATTCTAGCATCGCAGATTCGACAGGATTCTCCCTAGCGTTTCTAATGCAAGGAAGGGAACCACGTCTGCCAGCAACTCTGTGCAAGTAAAAGACGGAAGGTACAGGAAGTATTCCGCAAATGCCAGCAGAGAAAGCTGACCGGCAAAATGAGGTGTTTAAAATAGCGCAGAGCAATCAGCAACGAGCTTCAATAGATCAAAGAAGGAATTACAACCTCAGCCGAAGAGAATGGCGCCCCAAAATTAACGGATATCTACACAAGCCGCTGGCAGGAGGCAAGGCCAGATGAGAGCCGATTGGCATTTCAACGAAACCACGAATAAAGTTTGCGGAAAGGGTTTTTCTTTTCTCTCCCTCTCTCTCTCTCTCTCTCTCTCAATCTCTCTCTCTCTCTCTCTCTCTCAATCGCTAACAAATAACCCACTATACCCCCTACACCCCCTACAACAACACACCTCCCAAACAGAGTCGTAATAATTTATTTCCAATCTTTTTCAATATTTGACGAATTATGGAAAACACGTTTATTTTTAGCAGCGATAATGAGTCGGCCCACGGAGACGACCCGGAAGTTCGTGTGGAACACCCCGATGGCGAGAGTGACTATGAGGAGGACACTATCCCCATCGAGAGCGAAGGAAGCGGCCCCGATTGCGAAGATGAGGAAGAAACCAGCTCGCAGAAGACCGGGCGTAACGCCAACGAATACGACGCGTAGTATTGGGTCGAAGACGATGAGGGGAGCGACGATTTCGAAGAGGTCAGGGACGAACAATGAGCGCACAATCGGTCACAGGTTCCACGGCGGGACCACCCGTGCTACCGGCGCACCTGGGAGGCGTCACCCTCTAAATTCAAACACACTGTGTTTGGACAGACGGGGGTGACGAGGGCGGTCGTGGACGGCGCGGTTATCTTGAAGGTCATAGAGGTGACAACGATCTTAGTCGAAATGCCACAGCAAGGGCTTCACAGCCGTGGGTGGAAGAACCCGATTTATCACCGACGTACCCACCCTTAGAAGAAGAAGCGCCGAGGATGGCCACAGGAGGCGCCACAGACACCACCACCGCCGTTGGACATTACCCAAAAAGAACCCGAGGAGGCACAACAAAACACCCCAAGCGCATTGAAGCCGATGGAGGAGTTCGACGGAATAGAGGGTTGGGAAGAAGGCCTCGAGGCAGGATTGGTCGTTGAAGACATCCCGCCCAACAACCAAGAAGCAAAGGCACAGGCAACGGGCTTGGACCCCAGGGATACCCCTAGTTTGTGGACAGCGCACCCAAACGTGTCGATACTGACTACGAACGCCATAAAGACCATCGAGGACCAGCTTAAGAGGCGAGGGCGCCGAGGACGGCGAGACCGATTTACGGTGTCGGCGGGGACGGACCAGTTCATCATGACCAAACGTCAGACGGGCATGGTCACGATCACGAAGAAAGAGGGGGCTGTGAAGTAGATTAAATGCCGGCCTACCTACAATACAATTATTGAAATAGTATTATTATTATTTTTATCATTACATTTATTGAAATACTATTATTATTATTTTGATCATTGCTATAGTAAGCCAGATGCGAAAATATTATGAAGTAAATATTAAGGAATAAATGTATTGCGTTGACAGACTTTAAGTTTATTATAAGTATGGTACGATGAAGGGCATAGGATAAGCTTAGCATAAGGTAACTTAAGAGAGCAGCGCAAGAAGAGCGGAGGTCGTGTGCGCAATGTAGCGACCCACGATCGACATGTCGCGACCCACAAAAGCGAAAAACGGCACGCTCAGGCCGAGCGCGAGACGATGAAATCAGTCGGCGAGTACAAATGAATGCGATCAGACGTGACCCGGATTTCATAGCAAAACGAGTGTGAAAAATAACGCAAATGCAGCGTCGAAGACATTTTTTCAGAAAAAGATTTGCATTGGCGTGTACGAGACTCCCCTGGAAGCTAATTACAGGTTGAAAGTAAACTCTAAGCGGAGCTAAGAAAAGTAAGATATCAAATAAAATTAAGAACTATTCCAAAACCCCTTGTGTCTTCGTTTCGTACTGAGAGTCGCTAAACTGCATAAGCATACGCGCGCAGGTATATGGTATATAGGTATGTGCACACGCGGTTCCCAAATCATTCAGTCGGTTCAGTAACGGAGCTTTGGCATCCGCGGGACCTCGAGTTGTGAGGGAAAATAACCTGTGCAATCGGTGGTACTTGTATTGCGGTTTGTCCCGTATACCTCCCTGATTGCTAGCGAAATTTTGACCCCGGTATAGCGTTGGACTAGCTTGCCTCCAACTCGCAAATACGTTTCGGCAAATTTAAATATTTCTTGTCACGTTGAATCTTGGCCGGACTGAGCCTCATACCCCGGCCAAAGTTCACTACCTTACAAGTGGCGCCCGAGCAGGGACGTAAACGCGTAAGAGGAGTAACATAGTTCGGAGTTAAAAATCCCAAGAACGCAGTACTAAATAGTGTTCGTGGAACGAATATACCCGGTCATACCCTGAAAAAAACAAGGAAAATTAAGGAATAAATAAGTAAAATAAAAATATAATAAATAATTTTTTGAAAATATATATTAAATAATTTTTGGGGAAAAATACTTAATAATTTTTGAAAATAAAAATAAATAATTTTTTGGAAAAACATAATGCATAATTTTTGAAAAATAAATAATTTATTGGAAAAAATATTATAAATAATTTTTGGAAAAATTTATAATAAATAATTTAATAATAAATAGTTTTTGCAAACATATATTAAATAATTTTTTGTTACATAACCAACCGAAATTCAACAAAATTATTAATTAACAAGTAAGAAGGCTCTAGTCGGGATAGCCCGACTAGAAGATACCCTGAACCCAGTTGCAATAAATATATTTAATTTATGTAAGACTTTGGTATACTGGCTTAGCTTCCATCGATTAAGTTCAATATCTCCGGTGTTTCTCAACCGATTTGGACGAAATTTTCAGAAAAGTTCTATCATTATTCATTACTTCAACCCTCATTTTTAGATTTTCCAAATTCGATATTTTATTGTTATCGATATTATGTGTATATCGGAAACCAGAATAGTTATCGATAATTTGAAGCAAACTTGTTCTGCTCATGGTATAGGAGAACATAAATACAAAATCAGAAGTCTCTAGCTCTTTTAGTCTCTGAGATCCACGCGTTCATACAGACGGACAGACGGACAGACAGACGGACAGACGGACATGGCTATATCGTCTCGGCTGTTGATGCTGATCAAGAAAATATATACTTTATAGGGTCGGAGATGCTTCCTTCTGCCTGTTACATACTTTTGCACAAAACCATTATACCCTTATTTACCCATTTTATGGGTTATGGGTATAAAAAAGAGTAAACAAAATTAAACAGTGTTAGACCAAATTAAACAAAATTTAACTAAAAATTTAAAATCTTTGATAACATGGAGACGTGGACCCGTCCGATAGAATTGGAGTCCAAGTTCACGAAAACCTGCGAAGATCCCGCTGCGAATAGCATTTCCGCCGGAAGGTTGCAACAGCGGCAGAAATCGGAGTACGACCTGCTGACGATATCGGGGTAACTAGGGGGACTGTTTCCACCGTTCAGCCAGGCGCAACAGTATCCACCAAAAGAGCAGGATGCTATAAACGCAATTTCCCCTGGGGTGCACGTAGTGCCAATCTCAGCCTCGCCTGTGAATAGTACCCAGGTGGGGCAGGTGAACTACAAATCCGATGTGGGCATCGGTTACCGGTGAGTCGAAAATTATAAGAATTGCGTGGTCGTCCCGGAACAAATTAGAAAGTGGTGAATCAGGTTGGACTGGTATACAGACCCGCTTGTGATCAAAGAGTCTTTAGAAAAACGAGTGAGGACTTATGATCGTATGCCCAGGGCGATGAGCAAGGCGTTGACCGACATGGCGGCGTGTTCGCTCTCAACAAGTGAGCTTAGTGATGTGACCTGAAGTACTTTCAAGAGAGAATTTCACAGTTTTTTTTTACCCCCGCTTTATTTCAACCTGCTGAAAAATCAGATTAGGGACCGTCGGCAGCGAGTCGGGGAGGGTTACAAAGAGCATCTGGTCGATTTGAAGAGACCCATGTGCCATGCACGTTATGTTTTTGACGCTACCATAACTGACTCAAGCAGCCGCAGAGTTTGAAAATATAAATGTCCGTGCCACGGTCAGACAGGGTACAGCCAATCGAGGGGGCCAGGATACCCAAGTAGGATAGGAGGCGTGGACGCTCCCGCCAGGCAAACTAATCCATTCCGGAGCCTACCAACCCAGCCGCCATTGACGAGGAACAAACCCAATGCTCCCCAAACCAATAAAATGCAGGAAACTTCGAACGGAATGATAGGATACGAACAGCGTAGGCCAAACGAAGTCGGCAGGGTATGCTATAACTGCTCGCAAGGGGGGCACTTTGCCAGAGAATGCCTGAAACCCGAAGTACTGATTTGCAGGCAGTGTGGCAATCGGGGCTTGAGTAGTGGAGCATGCTGTGGGAAAAAAGTGGGAAACAAGCAGCAGCGTCATTCGGGGCGGGATCAGATGGGCGCCGACGCGAGTCAGTCCCAGAGTTAGTTTACCCTCTTAAAATCGAGTGGAAGTGGTAAGGGTCGGGGACCTACTGGCGAAGGCGACGGTCGACACCGGGGCAACGAGGAGTCTTGTGAGCGAGGAGTTGTTTGAAAGGATAGAGTCAAAAGGGGAAGTTCTGTCAGCGACCGCGAACACACACTTTGCGGACGGTTCGTCAATATCCATAAGAAAGGTGCTACGAACGGAGGTGAGCCTCATGAACAGGGAGATAGCGTCAGATCTGCTCATCATGCCATCCATGCTAGATAGTTTAATTTGGGGATGGACTTTCTATGTAAGGTGGGGACGACCATGCAGTGCTGTGCGGCGAGGCGACACTGATGTTGCAGAGCGCCAAAGCGCCGAACGAGGAGTGTGGCTCAGAGAGTGCACAACGAAGCAATGTCCCGGGGACATCCCACGTTAAGGACGTCCCGGTAACCAAGCGAGGGGCGTATGGAGACGCAGTTACAGTCGTCAAGTGGCCATCATTGGGTCAACTAGGGAATGCCGGAGTGGAAGCATATCAGATCGGAGACCCCAAATCAGGCTCGAGATCAGAAGGCCATTGAACCGTCTCGGAGCCCGCACAGTGCCCCGATCGTACTCGTTCGGAAGAAAACGAACGAATGGAGGATGTGCGTGGACTATGGGCAGCTCAACGGGCATTCTATATAAGACGCGAATCTGGTGCCCCGAATAAATCATAATTTGGAAAGACTGAGGCACGCATGCTATATATCAACGGATTTGAAACACGGATATTGGCAGATCCCCATGGCGGCGGACAGTCGGGAGTGCACGGCATTCATTGTTCCACTAAAAAGTTACGGCGTTTGGATTGGACTCGGCTGATTCAAGATTTTAAAGTGCCTTGGACATGGTGATCGGACCGGAGATGGAGCCCCACGCGTTCATCTATCTGGACTATATCATCGTGATAAGCGCAACAAAGGAACAGCACAGGGCAAACCTGGGAGAGGTTTTCCGCCGGCTGAGGGCAGGAAAAAGTGTTCGTTCTTCCAGAGGCAGCTAGTGTACCTGGGACACCTAGTGAGTGACAAGGGAATCCAGACGGATCCAACGAAGGTGGACACGCTAAGCAATCTGAAATCCCCGACGAACATCAAAGAGCTCAGACGTTGCTTTAGGATGGCGCCCTGGTAACGGCGATCCGCGCCCAATTTTACGACTGTGGTACAGCCGATGATAGCCTTGTTAAAGAAAGCCCGAAAATGGTCGTGGAGCGCAGAACAGCAGGCAGCGTTGGATAGTCTCAAACACTATCTTACGTCCGCCCCAGTCATGGCATGTCCGGACTTCTCGGAAAGGTTCACACTACAGACGAACGCAAGCGATTATGGCCTCGGAGCAGTGCTGACCCAAAGTATCGACCAGCAGGAGAGTGTCATAGCTTACGCGAGTCAAAAGTTAACCAAGGCGGAGGAGAACTACTCGGCGACAGAAAAGTAGTGCCTGGCGATAGTGTTGTTGATCCGGAAGCTAGAGTGTTATCTGGAGGGGTATTGCTTCGATGTTGTCACGGATCATATGGCTTTGAAGTGGTTTAATTCCATAGAAAGCCCGTCGGGAAGGATCGCGCGCTGGGCGTTGAAGCTCCAGCAATACCAATTCGACGTAAGGTACAGAAAAGGGAAGCTCAACGGTGGCAGACGCCTTATCGCAGGACTCGTTAGAGAGACTCCAGCAAGCCGTAGCTGAACAGTCACCCGGGAAATGGATTCAAGGAATTAGGGATAAAATTGCCAAAGAGCCGACCAGTTAAGCAGATTACGTCGAGGAGAACGGGCATTTGTATCGCCCCCTAGGCAACCGAGCAGACGATGAGGATTACATCCCATGAAGCTCTGCAAGCAAGTGCTACAGGAAGGCCACGACGCGCAGACAGCAGGACATCAAGGGATCCGCAAAACAACCATGAGGTTGTCACAGCGCTACTATTGGCCGGGTATGTTTCGAGACGCAGCCAAATACGTTAACCCTCATCGGTCCCTCGAGAAATACATCTAATCGGTCCCATTGTATGCGCGCGCATACACATTTGTTGTAACTTCAAAATGCTAAAAAAAAATTAATAACAATATATGTTTTTTGTTTTTTTATGTTTATTTTATTGTTTACTATTATATTAATACATTTGAAAATCTTAAAGGTAGATTTAGAATTAAATTAAAATTAGAATATTACAGATATTAGAAGAAAAAAATTGAATTTTTAACTTTTTGTTAATTATTTGCACATTTCTCGCATAAATTGAAGTTATGTTCAGCACAAATGAAATTTCTACAGTGTTCACAGCGTGTAGCAAAAGATTTTTGTTATATTTAGAAGTGCAGATGTAGCATCGTCCTCGTTTTGATGTATGTGGCAAATGGCGAATCTCCCGAATTCTTCGTATTACACTGGCAGCATCATTGCATTGAGGTGGATTTTTGCGTTTAGTGATATGTTTTTCGACGAGATTCAATCCAAGCTCCTCAATAAAAAGGCGACGACGAATATTATGGTTCGTCTTATTATTTTTCCAATTTGGGAACAATGCGATAAAAGTCACGAATGCATTCAACGCACTAACATCAAGCATGTTACAAAAAACTGCCATTGGCCACCGATTGACTTTCCGTTTGCAGGTGTACGTAGCCACCATTTGGTCCATTGTATCTACGCCACTCTTGGTTTTGTTGTAATCTTCAATGATGTTGGGTTTCTTCTTTGTACTATTCTCAGTTATGCTGACAACATTGTGGTATGTACTAAGCATTGTAACAAAACGGTACCGGCGAGGAACATATGACAGCATTACTGCTTGCAATTTATGTTCATATACGACTTCTGTATGAAAAACTGGCTTTTGACGCATGTCGAGTAGAACTGAAGGAATTTCAGTCCTATTTTTTCTTATGGTTCCCAAAATAGTCATGCGTTGCTTATGCAAATCTTCTGCCAATTCATAAGAAGTGAAAAAGTTGTCACACGTTACATTTCTGTCAGAAAGTCCTTCCACCAAATCCAAAACAACACGCCGTCCGAGATTGCGTTCAGGAGTGGCATTACGATTCCGACCAACATAAATTTGTGTGTTGTATGCATACCAGCTTTTTGAGTCGCATAGCACCCAAATTTTGATGCCATATTTCGCCGGCTTGGATGGAATATACTGACGAAACGGACATCGCCCACGATAAGGAACTAACTGTTCATCTACGGTAACGTTTTTTCCTGGTATGTATACAGCTTTCAAATTATGATTCCACTTATCGTAAACATTTCGAATCGGTGCCAATTTATCACGAACAGAAGTACTTGTAGAAGCATTGTTGGCCATTCGTTGCTCGCGGTCATCAAATCGAATGCAACTATGAATACGCTTGAACATTTTCAAAGACATTGTAGCTCTAAATATTGCCCGACCAGTTTCTTCATTCCACAGTTTAGTGACACATTCACCGTATGACCGATACACACCAGAAAGCAGCAACAATCCAAAGTATGCATGCAGAGTGTCTAAGTCAACGGTTTGCCATTCGTTTTTGTACCTTCGCACACCATATAAATTTGTCATGCTCAAAATAATATTCTCAACCGGTCCAAAGAACATATGAAATGCAGACGAAACATCAACTATGTTCGAAGCTGCTAATGCTTTTGGACCTGAATAACAACAAAAAATAAAACAAATAATGAACATGAACCCATAACGAAGAGAGTAGGTTTTTACCCGAAGTAAGATTTTCTGCACGTCGAAATGAATTTCTTCGATTGAATTCAAATGGTTGAGATGAATATTCAATTTTCTTACTTTTTGACCAATATTTATTTTCTGGAATGGCTGCATTTTCTTCGGCTAAATTTTGCTCAAGTGGCTCGATGTCGTCTTCATATGAATGCACGCTAAGTTCACTTTCATCATTTTCCTCGTCCGACAATGCAAAATCATCGTCACTATTCCACGGAGATTCGCCCGATTCACTTTGTATATCCGTATCCATATCCAATTCATCTCGTTGTCGTCTTTCACGTAAAACTCGATCCATTTTTATCCAAGTATGGTAGAACAGTCAAAACTCAAATTATGCGCAAACAAACTTCACTTACTTGGTGTCACTCTCGGGATGCAGAATAAGACTAAACTGACTAGGAAGGATTGGCCTATTTATACCAAAAATAAGCAACATTCTTCAAAAAACCCGGGTTTTATGGCATGCAGGTGTCCAAAAAAAGATTACATCAAATAACATGCAACCTATAATTGGGCTACTGTTTTGCATGACCCGACCTAACAGGTGGGGAAACCCCAGCATATAAGGATCATATAATGAACTAATGATATACCTACCATTGCTATAAATCCACACCCTAAAATAAGCGGTAAATTCTAGGCACCTGCTTATGTGTATGCGCGCGCATACAATGGGACCGATTCGTAACTAAAACTGCACAGGCAATCACAGAAACGGTACATATTCAAAAAATGGGTTTTTTTGTTGTACAGGCAAAATAATTCTACTTTCCAAAATATAAGGTCATTCCGCTGAGCCGTTTTTATTTTATTCAAGGTAAAAGATCAAAATTGTATGCGTGCGCATACAGGGGACCGATGAGGGTTAAGTGTTGAGGAAAATTTCATTTGTTCAAGACGGAGCTGATACCCGAAATCTCGTTGGCCGTCAATTCTATCATCGCAGATTCGACAGGATTCTCCCTAGCGTTTCTAATGCAAGGAAGGGAACCACGTCTGCCAGCAACTCTGTGCAAGTAAAAGACGGAAGGTACAGGAAGTATTCCGCAAATGCCAGCAGAGAAAGCTGACCGGCAAAATGAGGTGTTTAAAATAGCGCAGAGCAATCAGCAACGAGCTTCAATAGATCAAAGAAGGAATTACAACCTCAGCCGAAGAGAATGGCGCCCCAAAATTAACGGATATCTACACAAGCCGCTGGCAGGAGGCAAGGCCAGATGAGAGCCGATTGGCATTTCAACGAAACCACGAATAAAGTTTGCGGAAAGGGTTTTTCTTTTCTCTCCCTCTCTCTCTCTCTCTCTCTCAATCTCTCTCTCTCTCTCTCTCAATCGCTAACAAATAACCCACTATACCCCCTACACCCCCTACAACAACACACCTCCCAAACAGAGTCGTAATAATTTATTTCCAATCTTTTTCAATATTTGACGAATTATGGAAAACACGTTTATTTTTAGCAGCGATAATGAGTCGGCCCACGGAGACGACCCGGAAGTTCGTGTGGAACACCCCGATGGCGAGAGTGACTATGAGGAGGACACTATCCCCATCGAGAGCGAAGGAAGCGGCCCCGATTGCGAAGATGAGGAAGAAACCAGCTCGCAGAAGACCGGGCGTAACGCCAACGAATACGACGCGTAGTATTGGGTCGAAGACGATGAGGGGAGCGACGATTTCGAAGAGGTCAGGGACGAACAATGAGCGCACAATCGGTCACAGGTTCCACGGCGGGACCACCCGCGCTACTGGCGCACCTGGGAGGCGTCACTGCTTAAATTCAAATACACTGTGTTTGGACACCCGGAGGTGACGAGGGCGGTCGTGGTCGGCGCGGTTATCTTGAAGGTAATAGAGGTGACAACGATCTTAGTCGAAATGCCACACACAAGGGCTTCACAGCCCTGGGTGGAAGAGCCCGCTTCATCACCGACGTTCCCACCCTAAGAAGAAGGAAGCGCCGAGGACGGACTGCCGCAGGAGGCGACGCAGACACCACCACCGCCGTTGGACATTACCCAAAAAGAACCCGAGGAGGCACAACAAAACACCCCAAACGCATTGGAGCCGATGGAGGAGTTCGAGGGAATAGAGGGTTGGGGAGAAGGCCTCGAAGCAGGATTGGTCGTTGAAGACATCCCGCCCAACAGCCAAGAAGCAAAGGCACAGGCAACGGGCTTGGACCCCTGGGATACCCCTAGTTTGTGGACAGCGCACTCAAACGTGTTAATACTGACGACGAACGCCATAAAGACAATCGAGGACCAGCTAAAGAGGCGAGGGCGCCGAGGACGGCGAGACCGATTTACGGTGTCGGCGGGGACGAACCAGTTCATCGTGACCAATCGTCAGACAGGCATGGTCACGATCACGAAGAAAGAGGGGGCTGTGAAGTAGATTAAATGCCGGCCTACCTACAATACACTTATTGAAATAGTATTATTATTATTTTTATCATTACATTTATTGAAATACTATTATTATTTTGATCATTGCTATAGTAAGACAGATGCGAAATATTATGAAGTAAATATTAAGGAATAAATGTATTGCGTTGACAGACTTTAAGTTTATTATAAGTATGGTACGATGAAGGGCATAGGATAAGCTTAGCATAAGGTAACTTAAGAGAGCAGCGCAAGAAGAGCGGAGGTCGTGTGCGCACTCACACGATCCAAATGTAGCAAACCACGATCGAGATGTCGCGACCCACAAAAGCGAAAAACGGCACGCTCAGGCCGAGCGCGAGACGATGAAATCAGTCGGCGAACACAAATGAATGCGATCAGACGTGACCCGGGTTTTATAGCAAAACGAGTGTGAAAAATAACGCAAATGCAGCGTCGAAGACATTTTTTCAGAAAAAAGATTTGCATTGGCGTGTACGAGACTCCCCTGGAAGCTAATTACAGGTTGAAAGTAAACTCTAAGCGGAGCTTAGAAAAGTAAGATATCAAATAAAATTAAGAACTATTCCAAAACCCCTTGTGTCTTCGTTTCGTACTGAGAGTCGCTAAACTGCATAAGCATACGCGCGCAGGTATACGGTATATAGGTATGTGCACACGCGGTTCCCAAATCATTCAGTCGGTTCAGTAACGGAGCTTTGGCATCCGCGGGACCTCGAGTTGTGAGGGAAAATAACCTGTGCAATCGGTGGTTCTTGTATTGCGGTTCGTCCCGTACACCTCCCTGATTGCCAGCGGAATTTTGACCCCGGTATAGCGTTGGACTAGCTTGCCTCCAACTCGCGAATACGTTTCGGCAAATTTAATTATTTCTTGTCACGTTGGATCGTGGCCGGACTGAGCCTCATACTCCAAAGCTCACTACCTTACAAGTGGCGCCCGAGCAGGGACGTAAACGCGTAAGAGGAGTAATATAGTTCGGAGTTAGTGTTCGTGGAACGAATATACCGGGTCATACCCTGAACAAAACAAGGAAATTTAAGGAATAAATAAGTAAAATAAAAATATAATAAATAATTTTTTGAAAATATATATTAAATAATTTTTGGGGAAAAATACTTAATAATTTTTGAAAATAAAAATAAATAATTTTTTGGAAAAACATAATGCATAATTTTTGAACAATAAATAATTTTTGGAAAAATATTATAAATAATTTTTGGAAAAATTTATAATAAATAATTTAATAATAAACAGTTTTTGGCAACATATATTAAATAATTTTTTGTTACATAACCAACCGAAATTCAACAAAATTATTAATTAAAAAAGAGTAAACAAAATTAAACAGTGTTAGACCAAATTAAGCAAAATTTAACTAAAATTTAAAATCTCCAAATTTGAAACGGATTTGAGAAAACGAAATTAAAAATTGCAAAAGGAAAATCGTTATAAAGTGAAATAAAATTAAATTAAAAAAATAAATTAAGTAAGATACCAGTAAAAAGCAGGTATAAAGCAACCAGGAAAATTAATTAAGCCCACAATGAGCGAGACCAGCAATGCGTCACCAGAGGACTGCAGCAACACAGGCGTAGGCTTACGATGGGTAAAGAGGAGTTTCATAACATGGAGACGTGGACCCGTCCGATAGAATGGGAGTCCAAGTTCGCGAAAACCTGCGAAGCTCCCGCTGCGAATAGCATTTCCGCCGGAAGGTTGCAACAGCGGCAGAAATCGGAGTACGACCTGCTGACGATATCGGGGTCACTAGGGGGACTGTTTCCAACGTTCAGCCAGGCGCAACAGTATCCACCAAAAGAGCAGGATGCTATAAACGCAATTTCCCCTGGGGTGCACGTAGTGCCAATCTCAGCCTCACCTGTGAATAGTACCCAGGTGGGGCAGGTAGACTACAAACGCGATGTGGGCATCGGTTACCAGTGAGTCGAAAATTATAAGAATTGCGTGGTCGTCCCGGAACAAATTAGAAAGTGGTGAATCAGGTTGGACTGCTATACAGACCGCTTGTGTTCAAAGAGTTCTTAGAAAAACGAGTGAGGAGTTATGACATAGAATTAGATCGTATGCCCAGGGCGATGAGCGAGGCGTTGACCGACATGGCGGCGTGTTCGCTCTCAAGTACTTTCAAGAGAGAATTTCTCAATTTCTTTTTAACCCCGCACTATATCAGCCGGCTGAAAGATCAGATTAGGGACCGTCGGCAGTGAGTCGGGGAGGGTTACAAAGAGCATCTGGTCGATTTGAAGAGACCCATACCCGTTATATTTTTGACGCTACCATAACTGACTCAAGCAGCCGCAGAGTTTGAAAATATAAATGTCCGTGCCACGGTCAGACAGGGTACAGCCAATCGAGGGGGCCAGGATACCCAAGTAGGATATGAGGTGTGGACGCTCCCGCCAGGCAAACTAATCCATTCCGGAGCCCACCAACCCAGCCATCGTTGACGAGGAACAAACCCAATGCTCCCCAAACCAATAAAATGCAGGAAACTTCGAACGGAATGATAGGACACGAACAGCGTAGGCCAAACGAAGTCGGCAGGGTATGCTATAACTGCTCGCAAGGGGGGCACTTTGCCAGAGAATGCCTGAACCCCAAAGTACTGTTTTGCAGGCAGTGTGGTAATCGGGGCTTGAGTAGTGGAGCACGCTGTGGGAAAAAAGTGGGAAACAAGCAGCGGCGTCATTCGGGGCGGGAAAGGGAAAGGGAAAGTGCTGTCAGCGACCGCGAACACACACTTTGCGGACGGTTCGACAATATCCATAAGAAAGGTATTACGAACGAAGGTGAGCCTCATGAACAGGGAGATAGCGTTAGATCTGATCATCATGCCATCCATGCTAGATAGTTTAATCTTGGGGATGGACTTTCTATGTAAGGTGGGGACCATTGAACCTTCTCGGAGCCCGCACAGTGCCCCGATCGTACTCGTTCGCAAGAAAACGAACGAATGGAGGATGTGCGTGGACTATGGGCAGCTCAACGGGCATTCTATATCAGACGCGTACCTGGTGCCCCGAATAAATCATAATTTGGAAAGACTGAGGCACGCATGCTATATATCAACAGATTTGAAACACGGATATTGGCAAATCCCCATGGCGGCGGACAGTCGGGAGTGCGCGGCATTCACGGTGCCCGGCCGATGATTGTTCCACTGGAAAAATACGGCGTTTGGATTGCACTCGGCTGATTCAAGATTTCAAAGTGCCTTGGACATGGTGATCGGACCGGAGATGGAGCCCCACGCGTTCATCTATCTAGACTATATCATCGTGATAAGCGCAACAAAGGAACAGCACAGGGCAAACCTGGGAGAGGTTTTCCGCCGGCTGAGGGCAGGAAAAAGTGTTCGTTCTTCCAGAGGCAGCTAGTGTACCTGGGACACCTAGTGAGTGACAAGGGAATCCAGACGGATCCATCGAAGGTGGACACGCTAAGCAATCTGAAATCCCCGACAAACATCAAAGAGCTCAGACGTTGCTTTAGGATGGCGTCCTGGTAACGGCGATTCGTGCCCAGTTTTACGACTGTGGTACAGCCGATGATAGCCTTGTTAAAGAAAGCCCGAAAATGGTCGTGGAGCGCAGAACAGCAGGCAGCGTTGGATAGTCTCAAACACTATCTTACGTCCGCCCCAGTCATGGCATGTCCGGACTTCTCGGAAAGGTTCACACTACAGACGAACGCAAGCGATTATGGCCTCGGAGCAGTGCTGACCCAAAGTATCGACCAGCAGGAGAGTGTCATAGCTTAAGCGAGTCAAAAGTTAACCAAGGCGGAGGAGAACTACTCGGCGACAGAAAAGGAGTGCCTGGCGATAGTGTTGTTGATCCGGAAGCTAGAGTGTTCTCTGGAGGGATATCGCTTCGATGTTGTCACGGATCATATGGCTTTGAAGTGGTTTAATTCCATAGAAAGCCCGTCGGGAAGGATCGCGCGCTGGGCGTTGAAGCTCCAGCAATACCAATTCGACGTAAGGCACAGAAAAGGGAAGCTCAACGGTGGCAGACGCCTTATCCCAGGACTCGTTAGAGAAACTCCAGCAAGCCGTAGCTGAACAGTCACCCGGGAAATGGATTCAAGGAATTAGGGATAAAATTGCCAAAGAGCCGACCAGTTAAGCAGATTACGTCGAGGAGAACGGGCATTTGTATCGCCCCCTAGGCAACCGAGCAGACGATGAGGATTACATCCCATGGAAGCTCTGCAAGCAAGTGCTACAGGAAGGCCACGACGCGCAGACAGCAGGACATCAAGGGATCCGCAAAACAACCATGAGGTTGTCACAGCGCTACTATTGGCCGGGTATGTTTCGAGACGCAGCCAAATACGTTAAGTGTTGAGGAAAATTTCATATGTTCAAGACGGAGCTGATACCCGAAATCTCGTTGGCCGTCAATTCTAGCATCGCAGATTCGACAGGATTCTCCCTAGCGTTTCTAATGCAAGGGAGGGAACCACGTCTGCCAGCAACTTTGTGCAAGTAAAAGACGGAAGGTACAGGAAGTATTCCGCAAATGCCAGCAGAGAAAGCTGACCGGCAAAATTGAGGTGTTTAAAATAGCGCAGAGCAATCAGCAACGAGCATCAATAGATCAAAGAAGGAATTACAACCTCAGCCGAAAAGAATGGCGCCCCAAAATTAACGGATATCTACACAAGACGCTGGCAGGAGGCAAGGCCAGATGAGAGCCGATTGGCATTTCAACGAAACCACGAATAAAGTTTGCGGAAAGGGTTTTTCTTTTCTCTCCCTCTCTCTCTCTCTCTCTCTCTCAATCTCTCTCTCTCTCTCTCTCTCTCAATCGCTAACAAACAACCCACTATACCCCCTACACCCCCTACAACAACACACCTCCCAAACAGAGTCGTTATAATTTATTTCCAATCTTTCTCAATAGTTGACGAATTATGGAAGACACGATTATTTTTAGCAGCGATAATGAGTCGGTCGAAACTGTAATAAGGACGGTGCCCATCGAGAGCGAAGGAAGCGGCCCCGATTGCGAAGATGAGGAAAAAACCAGCTCGCAGAAGACCGGGCGTAACGCCAACGAACACGACGCGTAGTATTGGATCGAAGACGATGAGGGGAGCGACGATTTCGAAGAGGTCAGGGACGAACAATGAGCGCACAATCGGTCACAGGTTCCACGGCGGGACCACCCGCGCTACTGGCGCACCTGGGAGGCGTCACTGCTTAAATTCAAATACACTGTGTTTGGACACCCGGAGGTGACGAGGGCGGTCGTGGTCGGCGCGGTTATCTTGAAGGTAATAGAGGTGACAACGATCTTAGTCGAAATGCCACACACAAGGGCTTCACAGCCCTGGGTGGAAGAGCCCGCTTCATCACCGACGTTCCCACCCTAAGAAGAAGGAAGCGCCGAGGACGGACTGCCGCAGGAGGCGACGCAGACACCACCACCGCCGTTGGACATTACCCAAAAAGAACCCGAGGAGGCACAACAAAACACCCCAAACGCATTGGAGCCGATGGAGGAGTTCGAGGGAATAGAGGGTTGGGGAGAAGGCCTCGAGGCAGGATTGGTCGTTGAAGACATCCCGCCCAACAGCCAAGAAGCAAAGGCACAGGCAACGGGCTTGGACCCCTGGGATACCCCTAGTTTGTGGACAGCGCACTCAAACGTGTTAATACTGACGACGAACGCCATAAAGACAATCGAGGACCAGCTAAAGAGGCGAGGGCGCCGAGGACGGCGAGACCGATTTACGGTGTCGGCGGGGACGGACCAGTTCATCGTGACCAATCGTCAGACAGGCATGGTCACGATCACGAAGAAAGAGGGGGCTGTGAAGTAGATTAAATGCCGGCCTACCTACAATACACTTATTGAAATAGTATTATTATTATTTTTATCATTACATTTATTGAAATACTATTATTATTTTGATCATTGCTATAGTAAGACAGATGCGAAAATATTATGAAGTAAATATTAAGGAATAAATGTATTGCGTTGACAGACTTTAAGTTTATTATAAGTATGGTACGATGAAGGGCATAGGATAAGCTTAGCATAAGGTAACTTAAGAGAGCAGCGCAAGAAGAGCGGAGGTCGTGTGCGCACTCACACGATCCAAATGTAGCAAACCACGATCGAGATGTCGCGACCCACAAAAGCGAAAAACGGCACGCTCAGGCCGAGCGCGAGACGATGAAATCAGTCGGCGAACACAAATGAATGCGATCAGACGTGACCCGGGTTTTATAGCAAAACGAGTGTGAAAAATAACGCAAATGCAGCGTCGAAGACATTTTTCAGAAAAAGATTGCATGGCGTGTACGAGACTCCCCTGGAAGCTAATTACAGGTTGAAAGTAAACTCTAAGCGGAGCTTAGAAAAGTAAGATATCAAATAAAATTAAGAACTATTCCAAAACCCCTTGTGTCTTCGTTTCGTACTGAGAGTCGCTAAACTGCATAAGCATACGCGCGCAGGTATACGGTATATAGGTATGTGCACACGCGGTTCCCAAATCATTCAGTCGGTTCAGTAACGGAGCTTTGGCATCCGCGGGACCTCGAGTTGTGAGGGAAAATAACCTGTGCAATCGGTGGTTCTTGTATTGCGGTTCGTCCCGTACACCTCCCTGATTGCCAGCGGAATTTTGACCCCGGTATAGCGTTGGACTAGCTTGCCTCCAACTCGCGAATACGTTTCGGCAAATTTAATTATTTCTTGTAACGTTGGATCGTGGCCGGACTGAGCCTCATACTCCAAAGCTCACTACCTTACAAGTGGCGCTCGAGCAGGGACGTAAACGCGTAAGAGGAGTAATATAGTTCGGAGTTAGTGTTCGTGGAACGAATATACCCGGTCATACCCTGAACAAAACAAGGAAAATTAAGGAATAAATAAGTAAAATAAAAATATAATAAATAATTTTTTGAAAATATATATTAAATAATTTTTGGGGAAAAATACTTAATAATTTTTGAAAATAAAAATAAATAATTTTTTGGAAAAACATAATGCATAATTTTTGAACAATAAATAATTTTTTGGATAAAATATTATAAATAATTTTTGGAAAAATTTATAATAAATAATTTAATAATAAACAGTTTTTGGCAACATATATTAAATAATTTTTTGTTACATAACCAACCGAAATTCAACAAAATTATTAATTAAAAAAGAGTAAACAAAATTAAACAGTGTTAGACCAAATTAAGCAAAATTTAACTAAAATTTAAAATCTCCAAATTTGAAACGGATTTGAGAAAACGAAATTAAAAATTGCAAAAGGAAAATCGTTATAAAGTGAAATAAAATTAAAAAATAAAAGTAAGATACCAGTAAAAAGCAGGTATAAAGCAACCAGGAAAATTAATTAAGCCCACAATGAGCGAGCCCAGCAATGCGTCACCAGAGGACTGCAGCAACACAGGCGTAGGCTTACGATGGGTAAAGAGGAGTTTCATAACATGGAGACGTGGACCCGTCCGATAGAATGGGAGTCCAAGTTCGCGAAAACCTGCGAAGCTCCCGCTGCGAATAGCATTTCCGCCGGAAGGTTGCAACAGCGGCAGAAATCGGAGTACGACCTGCTGACGATATCGGGGTCACTAGGGGGACTGTTTCCAACGTTCAGCCAGGCGCAACAGTATCCACCAAAAGAGCAGGATGCTATAAACGCAATTTCCCCTGGGGTGCACGTAGTGCCAATCTCAGCCTCACCTGTGAATAGTACCCAGGTGGGGCAGGTAGACTACAAACGCGATGTGGGCATCGGTTACCGGTGAGTCGAAAATTATAAGAATTGCGTGGTCGTCCCGGAACAAATTAGAAAGTGGTGAATCAGGTTGGACTGCTATACAGACCGCTTGTGTTCAAAGAGTTCTTAGAAAAACGAGTGAGGAGTTATGACATAGAATTAGATCGTATGCCCAGGGCGATGAGCGAGGCGTTGACCGACATGGCGGCGTGTTCGCTCTCAAGTACTTTCAAGAGAGAATTTCTCAATTTCTTTTTAACCCCGCACTATTTCAGCCGGCTGAAAGATCAGATTAGGGACCGTCGGCAGTGAGTCGGGGAGGGTTACAAAGAGCATCTGGTCGATTTGAAGAGACCCATACCCGTTATATTTTTGACGCTACCATAACTGACTCAAGCAGCCGCAGAGTTTGAAAATATAAATGTCCGTGCCACGGTCAGACAGGGTACAGCCAATCGAGGGGGCCAGGATACCCAAGTAGGATATGAGGTGTGGACGCTCCCGCCAGGCAAACTAATCCATTCCGGAGCCCACCAACCCAGCCATCGTTGACGAGGAACAAACCCAATGCTCCCCAAACCAATAAAATGGAGGAAACTTCGAACGGAATGATAGGACACGAACAGCGTAGGCCAAACGAAGTCGGCAGGGTATGCTATAACTGCTCGCAAGGGGGGCACTTTGCCAGAGAATGCCTGAACCCCAAAGTACTGTTTTGCAGGCAGTGTGGTAATCGGGGCTTGAGTAGTGGAGCACGCTGTGGGAAAAAAGTGGGAAACAAGCAGCGGCGTCATTCGGGGCGGGGAAGGGAAAGGGAAAGTGCTGTCAGCGACCGCGAACACACACTTTGCGGACGGTTCGACAATATCCATAAGAAAGGTATTACGAACGAAGGTGAGCCTCATGAACAGGGAGATAGCGTTAGATCTGATCATCATGCCATCCATGCTAGATAGTTTAATCTTGGGGATGGACTTTCTATGTAAGGTGGGGACCATTGAACCTTCTCGGAGCCCGCACAGTGCCCCGATCGTACTCGTTCGCAAGAAAACGAACGAATGGAGGATGTGCGTGGACTATGGGCAGCTCAACGGGCATTCTATATCAGACGCGTACCTGGTGCCCCGAATAAATCATAATTTGGAAAGACTGAGGCACGCATGCTATATATCAACAGATTTGAAACACGGATATTGGCAAATCCCCATGGCGGCGGACAGTCGGGAGTGCGCGGCATTCACGGTGCCCGGCCGATGATGTGTGTCCACTGAAAAGTACGGCGTTTGGATTGCACTCGGCTGATTCAAGATTTCAAAGTGCCTTGGACATGGTGATCGGACCGGAGATGGAGCCCCACGCGTTCATCTATCTAGACTATATCATCGTGATAAGCGCAACAAAGGAACAGCACAGGGCAAACCTGGGAGAGGTTTTCCGCCGGCTGAGGGCATGGACAAAAGTGTTCGTTTCTGTCCAGAGGCAGCTAGTTGTAACCTGGGCACACCTAGTGAGTGACAAGGGAATCCAGACGGATCCATCGAAGGTGGACACGCTAAGCAATCTGAAATCCCCGACAAACATCAAAGAGCTCAGACGTTGCTTTAGGATGGCGTCCTGGTAACGGCGATCCGCGCCCATTTTACGACTGTGGTAAAGCCGATGATAGCCTTGTTAAAGAAAGCCCGAAAATGGTCGTGGAGCGCAGAACAGCAGGCAGCGTTGGATAGTCTCAAACACTATCTTACGATCCGCCCCAGTCATGGCATGTCCGGACTTCTCGGAAAGGTTCACACTACAGACGAACGCAAGCGATTATGGCCTCGGAGCAGTGCTGACCCAAAGTATCGACCAGCAGGAGAGTGTCATAGCTTAAGCGAGTCAAAAGTTAACCAAGGCGGAGGAGAACTACTCGGCGACAGAAAAGGAGTGCCTGGCGATAGTGTTGTTGATCCGGAAGCTAGAGTGTTATCTGGAGGGATATCGCTTCGATGTTGTCACGGATCATATGGCTTTGAAGTGGTTTAATTCCATAGAAAGCCCGTCGGGAAGGATCGCGCGCTGGGCGTTGAAGCTCCAGCAATACCAATTCGACGTAAGGCACAGAAAAGGGAAGCTCAACGGTGGCAGACGCCTTATCCCAGGACTCGTTAGAGAAACTCCAGCAAGCCGTAGCTGAACAGTCACCCGGGAATGTATTCAAGGAATTAGGGATAAATTGCCAAAGAGCCGACCAGTTAAGCAGATTACGTCGAGGAGAACGGGCATTTGTATCGCCCCCTAGGCAACCGAGCAGACGATGAGGATTACATCCCATGGAAGCTCTGCAAGCAAGTGCTACAGGAAGGCCACGACGCGCAGACAGCAGGACATCAAGGGATCCGCAAAACAACCATGAGGTTGTCACAGCGCTACTATTGGCCGGGTATGTTTCGAGACGCAGCCAAATACGTTAAGTGTTGAGGAAAATTTCATATGTTCAAGACGGAGCTGATACCTGAAATCTCGTTGGCCGTCAACTCTAGCATCGCAGATTCGACAGGATTCTCCCTAGCGTTTCTAATGCAAGGAAGGGAACCACGTCTGCCAGCAACTCTGTGCGAGTAAAAAACGGAAGGTACAGGAAGTATTCCGCAAATGCCAGCAGAGAAAGCTGACCGGCAAAATGAGGTGTTTAAAATAGCGCAGAGCAATCAGCAACGAGCATCAATAGATCAACGAAGGAATTACAACCTAAGCCGAAGAGAATGGCGCCCCAAAATTAACGGATATCGACACAAGCCGCTGGCAGGAGGCAAGGCCAGACGAGAGCCGATTGGCATTTCAACGAAACCACGAATAAAGTTCGCGGAAAGGGTTTTTCTTTTCTCTCCCTCTCTTTCTCTCTCTCTCTCTCAATCTCTCTCTCAATCTCTCTCTCTCTCTCTCTCTCAATCGCTAAAAAAAACAACCCACTACACCCCCTCCAACCCATACAACAACACACCACCCAAACAGAGTCGTAATAATTTATTTCCAATCTTTCTCAATATTTGACGAATTATGGAAGTCACGATTATTTTTAGCAGCGATAATGAGTCGGTCGAAACTGTAATAAGGACGGTGCCCACGGACACGACCCGGAAGTTCGTGTGGAACACCCGATGGCGAGAGGACTATGAGAGGACACTATCCCATCGAGAGCGAAGGAAGCGGCTCCGATTGCGAAGATGAGGAAAAAACCAGCTCGCAGAAGACCAGGCGTAACGCCAACGAACACGACGCGTAGGATTGGGTCGAAGACGATGAGGGGAGCGACGATTTCGAAGAGGTCAGGGACGAACAATGAGCGCACAATCGGTCACAGGTTCCACGGCGGGACCACCCGCGCTACTGGCGCACCTGGGAGGCGTCACTGCTTAAATTCAAATACACTGTGTTTGGACACCCGGAGGTGACGAGGGCGGTCGTGGTCGGCGCGGTTATCTTGGAGGTAATAGAGGTGACAACGATCTTAGTCGAAATGCCACACGCAAGGACTTCACAGCCCTGGGTGGAAGAGCCCGCTTCATCACCGACGTTCCCACCCTAAGAAGAAGGAAGCGCCGAGGACGGACTGCCGCAGGAGGCGACGCAGACACCACCACCGTCGTTGGACATTACCCAAAAAGAACCCGAGGAGGCACAACAAAACACCCCAAACGCATTGGAGCCGATGGAGGAGTTCGAGGGAATAGAGGGTTGGGGAGAAGGCCTCGAGGCAGGATTGGTCGTTGAAGACATCCCGCCCAACAGCCAAGAAGCAAAGTCACAGGCAACGGGCTTGGACCCCTGGGATACCCCTAGTTTGTGGACAGCGCACCCAAACGAGTCGATACTGACGACGAACGCCATAAAGACCATCGAGGATTAGCTAAAGAGGCGAGGGCGCAGAGGATGGCGAGACCGATTTACGGTGTCGGCGGGGACAGTCCAGTTCACCGTGGCTTGATCACGATCACGAAGAAAGAGGGGGTTGTGAGGTAGACCATATGCCGGCCTACATTTACATTACATTACATTACATTTTCATTCATTACATTTATTGACATACTATTATTATTATTTTGATTGCGTTAACAGACTTTAAGTTTATCATAAGTACGGTACGGCGAAGGGCATAGAATGGGAATAGCATGAGGTAACTTAAGAGAGCAGCGCAAGAAGAGCGGAGGTCGTGTGCGAATTCACAAGATCCAAATGTCGCAACCCACAAGCGAGATGTCGCGACCCAAAAAAGCGAAAAAGGGCACGCTCAGGTCGAGCGCGACACAATTATTGTTTTGACATTATCAGATACAATTGAGCTGGTTGTGTAGAACAAAAAATACATGATTTATATTTTAAACTTTTTAGTTCAATGTTTAGAGCTTATGTTAATTAGTCTTAGACCTCTTTTACACGATGATTTTTTTGCGTCTGAAGCATTCGTTTGTTGGCAAAGGGTGTAGAGGGGTTACAGCTGCAAGCAATGCTTCATGACTTGTGAAGCAATGATTTATTTTTCTCATATTGCTTTGCCTTATTCCGATTGCATGTAAACACAGAATTGCACAGTGTTTGATGTGAATAATAAAGTTATCGATACGAAATATCGCACAAGCAAATATTAGCGCCAATATTAAATACATTGTTTTGTATAAGAAATTATTAGTAGAAATGTTCACTTATTCCATTTTATTTACTTGTTACTTAAATCAATTATATGTTAACATGTAAAACAATCAATGGCAAAGATATATGTTTATCGACCATAAATTTAAATCAGAGTTGCATTTACAAACAAAATGCTGCATGAAAAAACTGCATCGTGTAATCGCGACCAGATTTGCGAAGATGTTTTAAAACAGAATGAAAAAAAACTTCATGAAAAAACTTCATCGTGTAAAAGGGGTCTTAGTTTTCAAACTATATATATGATATATTTTTTTTTTGGGTGGCAATGGAAAAATAATTTAGCAGTCAATAAACAAAAATATACAAAAAACAAGTGGAAACGTTGAAGTCGAACGCAACCGACTGCGGTATACTCGATACCTGTATTGAAACCCGTAAAAACAGGCCTGATTGCAAAGGGATAAGGTTACGGGAGGGTTAACGCTGTCTCAAAGATTGTCTGATGCTGATAGGGATGCCAACAGCTATCTTCCTTCCAAATTTGGTGACCCTAGCTCAAAGTTTGTAAAAAGTTGGGAAATGGAGGATTGGGTTGGTATGGGCGGGCGTGGCATCCAAATTTTTGCTGCAGATCTTGTGCTCTCTTCCTTCCAAATTTGGTTACTCTAGCTCAAAGTTTGTAAAAGGTGGCGAAAGGGGGCTGTATGGGGTGGTATGGGTGGGCGTGGCTCCATTACTTTGCTGAATTTTTTTGGGGTTCTTACCAGCTATCTTCCTACCAAATTTTAGTGGCTCTAGCTAAAACACATTGAATGATACACGCAATCCCGTTTTTAACGACTCGTTGGGGCGGCTGGGGCGGCTAGGGCTGTATGGCCGTGTATGGTCGTGGCATCCAAAGTTTTGATGCAGTTTTTTGGGGGTCATCATCACCTTATTTTGCACCAAATTGGGTGGCTCTAGCTCAAAAACTGTTGAAGATATAAGGGTTTCTGTGGTGTGTCTTAAATTTTTTGATATGTTAACACGCGCAGTAGCGAAAACTATTAAAAGTCACACAAAATCAAACTTCTCTGCCATTACTCACATGCATAGCTCGCTGCTGTAACTCGCTGCTGTAACTCGCTGCTTTAACTCACTTCCGTAACTCACACAGATAGGCAGTCCAAAATTGAAATAGTGTGTGGTTGTTGTACAACAATTGTCTCTACTTGTAAACGAATATGATGGTATTGATGTTGCGGCAGAGAAAAGTGGTCTTAAAAGACGAAGTCTCGCTCGTTTATTAACGAAGGCTGTGTCTGTTGCTTTGCATTCGCTTTGTTTTGTTTGTGTTTAGTTGAAGAGAAGCAGCCGACTGAGACGGTCGAGTCACGCGGTTCTTCTGTTTATGTTATGCCCACATACAGCCACAAAAGAAAATACTATTACGTACAAGCTTTTTTATTTGTAGGAGCAGGGTTTCTTGGTTGGCAATTATTAGTATATTTAGTTATAAAAGAGAATAATGGGTTGGCAATAATTAAATTTAGCTATAATAAAAAGTTTGAGCTTGTGCATTCACAAAAGAAGCAAAACTGAAATGCACTAGACGAATGATAAATTTTGCTTTTTTTTGTGAATACACACACAGACACAACACTTAAAGACTAACATAGCGGACTTCTTTAATAAGAGAATGAACTGACGAGTGATGGACTCTAATTCAAAAAGTAAACCCACATTCAATAAAATATTATTTGTGTTCAAGAAAACGTGTTCTTAGCAATAATACAAATACAGTTGGGGTGTTCAACAGCTCCGTTTCATCGTTTCATGTTTCAAAATTGAAACGATTTACTCGTGAACGGCATTTTGGGTGTCAATGCGTTTCATGTTTGTGCGGTCAGCTGTTGTTTGTTGACATTTCTTATTCTTCAATTTTTGTCACTGTTGCTGTATACTGCGGTTATACTTTAATTGTAAAAATGCCATTTAAAAGTGCTAAAGATATGCTATGCGATGCTTTAGCAAAGCAAGTTATTAGAGAAATAGAGGATATTGAAGGTGAGAAGAGCTCGTTGTTTGAATTAGTTGCTCAATTACATGCTTTTAAAATTTGGCGGCCATTAATCATATGAGTTTATACTTTTTTGCACAAAAATACACCAAATATACTAAAAAGTACTGAACATCGAAAGCAAATACCGAAAAAATATCGTGCTCTTTCCATCTTTACTTTGTTGAAACTTGAAAAACTTTTTGTATACATAGGCTGGGGTGTTTCAACGTTTCAAGAAATTTTCTATGTATGTTGTTGTTGCGGGACGTTTCAACTTTGAAACGTGAAACGATGAAACGAGCTGTTGAACACCCCAAGTATTCCACTATCTTTTCACCAAATTTTGCAGCTCTAGCTGTTAGAATGTTTTAAATGGATTTGTTTGGTGGATTTATCGATTATCGTAGAACCCCAATCTTGACACTTTATCTGTCCCTTCCATAGATAAAGATACTTGCAAATTTTCAAGTCTCAAGCTTGAAGGGAAAAAAAAATTTTTTGTTGTTTGAAAACCAGACACCATGACGGAGAGCGATAGAGCGAGTAAGGCTACCTTGTTAAAAATACCTTGCTTAGGTCAGATTATTTTCTGTTAAAGTGACTGGCTCTGATTTCCGCTGTTAGGTATATACTCGTTGCTTATAACAGCCTATCAGTCATTTAAATAACAGAAGTACGGCCGGTGAACGAGACTATTTTTATACTCGATACCAAAGGTAATGAGTATATTGGGTTTGTGCAATGTCCGTCATGGTGTCTGTCCGTCCGTATGGGCGCAAGTTTTTTCCACACCCTTCAAGCTAGAGACTTGAAACTATCCAATTCTCTTTATCTATGGGATAGTAAATTAAAGTGTCGAGATTGGAGTTCTACGATAACTGGGGGACTGGCAAATTGATAAATTCGATTACTAAGAAAAGATAAGTCCACATATTTGAAACATTTGTACAGCTAGAACT
This sequence comes from Scaptomyza flava, assembly GCA_030179655.1. NCBI lineage: Eukaryota > Metazoa > Arthropoda > Insecta > Diptera > Drosophilidae > Scaptomyza > Scaptomyza flava. The sequence continues at coordinate 2,566,343 of JARNME010000030.1, read as the reverse complement.
ACAAATTTTGCTAAAAAGATAGCTACTAGCAACCCCCAAAAAATTGCATCAAAAATTTTGGAGCCACGCCCACCCATTCCGGCCTAGCCCCCCCCCCCACATTTAAAAGTGAAAAAAATATTTTGAGCTATAGACACCGAATTTGATGCCAAGATAGGTGATGTAACCCCCAAAAAACTGCATCGAAAGTTTGGATGCAACGCCTACCAATACTACCCTAGCCGCATCCAAATGCTACGACCCCGAAAAATCTGCATTATAATAGTTTTGTTCAAAAGTATGTAACAGGCAGAAGGAAGCATCTCCAACCCCATAAAGCATATATATTCTATCCGAGTCGATATAGCCATGTTCGTCTGTCCGTCCGTCTGTCCGTCTGTATGTACGCGTGGATCTCAGAGACTACAAGAGCTAGAGACTTCAGATTTTGAATATAAGTTGAAATAATAGGTAACAATAGAACTTTTATGAAAATTTCGTCCAAATCGGTTAAGAAACACAAATCGGTTAAAAATTAATAAAACTTAATATATTATTAAAACTGGGTTCAGAGTATATTCTAGTCGGGCTCTCCCGCCTAGAGCCTTCTTACTTGTTATTTATTTATATGTTTATTGTCAACTATGAGTGAGCAACTAATATAAATTCAAAATTAATTCAAATTAAAACACAGTTAAAATAATGAAATTAAAGTATCAGAGTATTAAATTTTAATTAAATGTGAAAGTAAATTAAAAAAAAAAAATTTTAAATTAATAGTTAGTGGTTACGGCTAGATAAATCCAAGAAGGCAAAAGAAAAAAGCTTGTTATATTCAAAGCGTATAACGCGAAAAGGTTCATGAATTAAATAGTTGCTCGAGTAACGATCAAGGCTAAGGGGTAAAAAGTTACGTGAAGATCTAATTTTTACATTTAATTTAATTCAACTCAAAAGAACTGATCATTCGTTTTAACCGTTGAGTAGGTTAGCTATAAATAATACTGCATGTATAGTTTTATGTTTTAAGAGGGAGGGAAGATTTATTAAAAGAAGTCTACTTGAATACGGGGGTAAGTCTACTCCAGGAACCCAGTTAAAACTTCTAAGGGCAAATAGAAGAAATTTCTTCTGCACATATTCAATTCCATCCTGGTTAATCCAGTATTGTGGGGACCACATACAAGATCAATACTCCATCGTTAAACTCTTTCGACCCCCGCTTGGTGAAGCCAATGACATTAATGGCCTTTTTGTCCACAGACGAAATATGAGAGTCGAACTTTAATTTTTTGTCAAGAATAATGCATAATCATTCATTTTAAAGACGCTGTCAAGTGGTGAACCGTCAAGCAAGTAGTGAGCAGTATGGAGGGTACTTCTACAAAGAGACATGATTTTACATATTGAACATTTGAATTTACATGCAGTAAGTTATAGCGGCACCAAGCCGACAAAACCATGTTGATGGGGCAATAAAATTTTCTTCGCGACCGTTCTTGCGGCTCACAACTGGAAGTGCGACTCTACTCTCCACCTGAGGGCGGTTGGAAGCAGGCCCTTGGTACGGTCATGTCTCTGCCAAGGGTGCTGACGAATGGTAGTCGTGCGAAAGAAGAAATCTTTATAAAATTACCCCAGTCAAAGGTGGAACAGCATTGTGCCGAGGGACTCGTGGCCGGGGTGTGCTCGGTCGTTACTTTGCAAACTCTGGATACCTGCCGACCTCCAGTGGGCTAAGAAAATCCTTCCGGATTTCAAGCCAGCAATCCCTGCCGCATCTGCTAAAGCCAAGCAGAAGCGCCAACGCTCCGTTGAGGTGCCGGCCCCGCAAGCCAAGCGGATCGGGCCACCCCCGCGGCCACAGCCGCTCACTCGGTCTTTCGCCAAAGCCTCTAAGGAGAAGGTTCTCATTGGGATCCTCGACAGGGGCCACAAAGAGGGCCATATCCCGCGGAACAGGTAGGGGGCCATTGAAAATGAGCTGCAGGAGAAGGTAGTCGACCTGATGCTGCTGTCTGACGGACCACCACCCCGTTGCTCTGATGCCGGATGGTATCAGGGTAATATTAAAGCTGTAGCCTGTGAAGACGACAAATCAGCAGAGCCTTCTAGGAGAGGTCTATGTCTAGTGATGGAATGATTCCAGCCCAACTGCAATATGCAGGGGATACTGCCATTCACTGGCTTCAGAAAATCTTTTCAAAAATCCTGACGACCGGATCGATCTCCATGCCATGGCTCGAATCCAAGGTCGTCTTCATTCCGAGGGCCGGCAAAGCCTCACGTACAATCCCAAAGGACTTTCTTCCAATCAGTCTTACATCTTTTCTACTAAAGACACTAGAAAAGTTGCTGAGTATATATCAGAGACTCGATCAAGACCGATCACTTCTCTCAAGCACAACATGCTTACCAAAAAGGGAAATCTACTGAAACGGCGCTCCTTGCGGCTATATCCACAGTAGAAAATGCACTCCTTATAGCCTTCTTACCGGGCGCAATCACCAATGCTTTGTTGGAGCTGGGGGTTGGACACCGCATTGTGGAACTGATTGATCAACTGCTTAAATGCAGGATCGTCAGGGCCACACTGGGGTCTTCGACCATTTCCAGGGCCGTAAATATAGAGACACCCCACAAGGAAGTGTTCTCTCCCCTCTCCTTTGGAATGTGACTGTTAACAGCTGTCGGGTAATAGCTTACGCGGATGACGTCGCAATAGCCTTCTCGGGTAAATTCCCCCAAAGTTTGTGCGAGCGTATGACCACCGCACTACAAACCCTTTCCTCATGGGCCACTTCAAAGGGACTTGGGCTAAACCCAGCCAAAACTGACTTAGTCCTCTTCACTAGGAATTATAAGATACCTCCCCTCGAACCCCCAACCCTAAATGGGGTAGAATACGCCTTCAGTAAATCCGCCAAATACTTAGGGCTCACTCTAGACAGCAAACTAGACTGGAATCTTAACACCGAAGAATGGTTAAAAAGGCCTAGGTCGCTCTGTACACATGCATGAAGTTCATCGGACTGAAATGGGGAATGGCACACCACATCACGCTGTGGCTGTACACAGCCATCGTTCGGCCCATCCTTCTGTACGGAGTGTCAGTATGGTGGCCAACGCTTTCTAAGAAGACATCACACAAGCTTGGCAAAGTACAGCGTGCCGCTGGACTGATCACAACAGGGGCCCTCAGAACGACCCCAACTGAGGCTCTAGACAATATACTAAATCTCCTACCAATAAACCAAAAGGGGAAATTAGTAGCAACTCTCTCTGCCCTACACATGAGAGAAACTAAGCAGTGGTTCGAGCAGAATTTCGGACACTCTAATATTCTAGTGGGTAACTTGCTTATCCCCTCTAATACGGACTATTGTTGTTCGCAGGAATTCCCAAAAACCCCTTTCCACACATTAATCCCCCCAAGGAAGGATTGGTGCTCACGCACGCCAGGGCCGACCGACTCAGAAAGAATTTACACCGACGGCTCTAAGCTAGATGACCAGGTAGGGGGAGGCGTCTTTTGCGAGGAGCTGTCTATCAACAAATCGTTCAACCTTCCTGATCACTGCAGCGTACTTCAAGCTGAGATCACTGCCATACAGAAAGCACTCTCATGCATTTCCGAATGTGAATGCTACGCAGATATAATCTGCATATTTTCCGATAGCCAGGCGGCTATCAAATCTCTAAAGCGATATCATCCAACTCGATATCTGTCACAAACTGCCACAGATCTCTACACGAGATGGCAAGCTAAGAGTTTGATCGCAATTTGAACTCGAAGCAAACAAGGTGTGGCAGCTTACTAGGCTAGGCAAACCTGGCCAACGCGCTGCAAAAAGCGCTCCTCAGACCTAATCCACCTAAACAGATTAGGCTGTGCCGCCGTAATCAGGGCCATTACGGGGCACTGGCTGGTGGAGTCACACGCAGCGAGACTCCTAGCCCTTTCAAATGATTTCTGCAGAAGCTGTCGTGACGAGGAGGAGGAGGAAACAGTTTCCCACTTCTTCTGCGACTGTCCGGCACTCTGCAAAAATATAAATCGCTATCTAGGGTCCTTCTTTCTATCGGACCTCACTCAAATTGCGGATATTAAACCGAAAAATATCCTGTCCTTCATTAAAACCTTGGGCTGGGACCACGCCCTCAAAGGCGGTGCGACACGCTCATTGTCTGGGTAGACGGTTTTTGGATTAAGTCCAAGCGCGGCACCACAATGGGCCAACACGTGGCCTATGTGAGTGAGAGTGAGTGTGACAATCTAAACCTTTCACTACCGCTCTAACCTAACCTAACCTAAGGTCTATTTCTGGAAGTGTTCCCACATTAAGTGAGGCTATTTCTTCGAACGATCTAGATAAGGCATCCGCCACAACCTTTCACTGCCTTGCTTATGTACAATATCAAAATTGAATGCTTGCAATTTTAACGCCCATCGTGCTAGCAGACCGCTTAAATCTTTTTGGCTCATATGCCATTTAAGTCTAGCATGATCGGTAACTACCTTGAACGAGTGACTTTCTATATACATTCTGAATTTATTTAAAGCGAGAATTACTGCCAGGCATTCAAGTGGCCTAGATACTCGACATTAGTAAGGCAAAATTGGCTTTTGCGAGCATTAATGGTAAGTCCCGCTTTGCGTAAACGAATAGCGATAGTTGAACTAAGTGTTCCTCCAAAGAAGAAGACATGACCAGAAGATCATAAAAGTATTAAAACACATGTGTTTTTAAATCATATGGAACTACTAAATCCATCAATCGACACATGGTGTGGGGAGAATTACATAAGCCGAATGGCATTCTCGTAAACTGGTAGAGTGGCCTATTGGGTATTGTAAAAGGCGTTTTGAGACGCGATTTTTTGCTTAGGGAAATTTGCCAAAACGCGTCTTTTAAATCGATTTTTGAAATACAATGGCAGTCGACTAAGCAATCCTTCTAAACTGGGCATAGGATCGGCATCCTTTGCCGGGATTTACTATAAGCACTCCCGGTGAGGACCAAGCTGAATCTTGGGCTTCTTCTATGACACCAAGACTAATCATCCTATCAATTTCCGCGCATAATAATTTTTCTTTTGCAGGGGAAAAAGGATTATATTTTTGCTTAATAGGTTTTGCATCGCCAGTATCTATGATATGCTCAATTAAATTAGATTTTCTAAGGCCATCCCTCTCACACGATGGGAAAAACTCTATCACAGCTTGCAATATTTCTTGCTGCTCTGCACTCAACTGGAGCTTGTTCAAATCTTCTACGATTTCGTTTACCGAGTCTTCTAATTTAAGTTTAATACCAAACGCTTGCCAAAAGTCAATGCCACAAATTACATTCTGTTCGATGGAGCTGATTATCAAAAATTGAAAATCTTTCTGTATAGAATTATAATTGATAGTAATGGAAATTTTTCTATCTATTTTCTGTCTTTGGCCATCTGCAGTACGGACTGATCCATTAACTTTTGTAACTTTAATGTTAGAGCTCAACAGGTAAGTTGCTAATGAGCCGCCTATAACGCTTTTATTAGCTCCGCTGTAGGTAGCTAGGTAGGACTGATAAAAAAGATGTATATATGTGAATGGTCTAATGTCATTGCCTTGTTGTATAAGAAATGCGATAATCACTTTTCTTAACGTGTTTTTCTCCTCCCAAGACTGTTTCACACGCTTTGTGGACCGAGTATGTGATACAATTTTATCGCATAGCTTAACCGTTTTAATTCTATGGTATTTTCTTACTTTCATATGATATGTGATAAAATCATATTGGCTATCTATATTATGTGTAATGCTAGATTTTATTGAGTCATTATTAACATCATTATTAATATCATGCCCTAGGATTCCTAATTTTGACGTTTTTTGTGGATATCCGCTTTTGGTCTCGGGCGGATACCCTGTTTTAAGTTTCCCGAACTTGCTTGGCATTTCTCGCAATTTGGCTTATAAGCATCTAATTGCCCGCAACCATAATAGAATATCCGTCTTGGTTTAAGACAGTCTTGGTATCGATGGCCTGTTTCCTCACAGTTCCAACACCTAATTTTCTCTGCTGCTCGAATCCCGTTAATTTCTGCTTCCTCAGCGGAGTCAGCGTACTCGGTTTCCTCTGCTTGGATTTCTTGTACATAACGTTTGGGCTGCCAAGGTTTTGGGCCAGATTTGTTAGACATAATATTGTTAAACTCTTCGTGCTTGTGACACTCGCGGCGTAAGGCTGCCACGCTTGGAGTGGGCACATGTAGCAATTCATGCCGAATGTCTGCTCTTAGATTTCTTTTAACATATATAACGAAATCTCTATCTTTGAAGGGTGGCTGCAATGCCTAACATGGCATCCAGAAGTTCGTCAAAATTTTCAGTGGGTTTCTGTTTACGACGCACAGTGGCGCCATTTGAGTTTTTTCGTTGCAAAAAGCAAAACTTTTGAGCCAAATGAGATAATCGATCAACTTAAATAGCATCTGATAGATAATTAATCAACCTATAAAATGAGCATTTGAAATGAATTCGATTTTTGGGTGCCTAATTATGGGTATGCAAAGTTTAAATTTTTGAAGGAAGGAAAATAAATATTATTTAAATTTTTTGATTTTTATTGTTTCATTTTAATGGTTTTTTAATTTAAAATTAATATTATAATAATTAAAAATACTTTTTTTTAATTTTTTTTTTTTTTTTTGTAATTTTTGTAACATATTCATCACAATCCGTAAAAGATGGTATATCTAAAAGAGTAATCATCTCTGAACTATTAGTATTTTCTAATTCATTTCGTGACTTACCATGCCTCATTGATGAAATAAGTGGATCTGAAGATGCTTCTAACATGTTGAAGAGGTCCTCATTTTGTCTCTCCCTTGATGCTCTGAAAGTGTTTAGCAATCTGCATTTTTTATAAAATTTATTTAATGATTCCTGTGCTTCTTCAGAAAGCTCTCCAATTGGCAAAGACTGATACTCAATTATATCTTTGCCATGCGCCAATATTTTATGGACTGTCGGGGTCAACTTTTTCTGGGGATATAGTTCTGCTAAAAGTGATGCTGTTTTTGAAGCATATTCTCCATACTTGGCAAAATCAACTTTTTCCTTGCAGTTCAAAATATTTAAGATCGTTCCCAATCTCTTAACGATTGGATTGTTGATTCCAGTGATTCGAGTTACAGCTTCATCATTTTCAAAAAATCTCCTTGAAGTGTTTCCATCGTTTGATTTTCCGTATCCGTACTTGGGGCAGTCTACTTTAAGACCAATTTGTTTGAAAAGCACATATACAGTCTAATCTACAACCTGATAGATACCGTTTGGATTAACGGTTCAAGAAAAGAGTTAACTTTCATGCCTAACAAATTTAACTATTGTTTGTATAAGTCCAGGTCAATAAGATGAATTTATGCAATTTGGGTACTTGGCACGTGTCCGAATAAGATTTGTGCCTACCTGAATGGGATGTGTGACTAGTTGTACGCTAAAGCAATTTCTGTATTTGGTGCGTACCTGGTATTTTATTTGTATATCCTGTAACTGCACCTGAATTTAGGGACCAGGACTTGACAAATAATCTCAGGTAAGCATTACAGAATGAAAAACAAAAATCATGTATCTTAACAATAACGAACGAAACAACAACAATAAGAATGGGTTTTCACGGTTATATGTCATAAATGGCCCAGAAATGCATGCAACACATATTTTACCTATGACTTTTTTCACTATTTTACCTCTAAAAACCACAGGGGCAAATTCGGGCAGCTGAAACTTTTTGCATTAAATAAAGGAATAACCAAAAAATTACTTTGAAAGTGTGGCAGAGGTAAAAAAGGGTAATTTTTTTGCAATTTTCCATCAAAGTTAAAAAATATTGAAAAAATGGATTGTAGGTAAATATTGATTTACCTGGCCAACCGCAAAGCAAACAGTACAATTCTTTTTTGCATTCTTTTTTTAAAAATAAGATCTATTAATATAATCAAAAATAATGATGATCCGTTTCTTAGTTTTTGAGATATTGTATCTCAAAGCCGACAAAATCATATTAAAATCGCGATTTCTATCTAACACAAAAAATCAGTCAACTTTGCAAGGCTATATCTTCTGATTACATTAAGGGTTTCAGATTTGAAATCGTTGGAAAATTTCCTATAAAGTAGGTTCATTCAAAATTTTTTTGGAGGGACATGCAATTTTTGATTTTTGACACCTGACTTGTTCTACTCTATAAATAAACTCGTCAACTGGAATATCATCTGATTTTCCGCTAAACTTTAAGTGCCAATCAGAGATAATATTAGAAACTCTTTCCGGTCGCCTGTTGAGTCCTGGCAGGGGAGCCTACTTGAAGGTTTCTCATTGCCGCTGAGATCTGCTCGGCCATTGCCGCTGTCAATGAGGACCGCACGTTCTTTATTGAGGAAGCTATAAGATTCTTGACCTGTTGCTCTGTGGGTGTGCTCTTAACTCTTTGACTTGGTTTTGGGTGTTAGCTGATGTGGACGGGCGCTGCTTGGCAGCTGCTGGTAGCTTACGTAGGTAGCCCTAGTATTGGGTCAGCCTCTGCTGCTAGGCGTGTGGGTATCGCTAAAAATTTGACTGCTTGGGTGGCTGGATATTGTGAACCATACTTAGAGGTTCAAGTTGTTCGGAATTATTGCTTGTCTGAAATGTCAAATGATTTGCTGAATTTTTGCATGTATAAGGTTATATGTTCTTGGCTTCTTTTGATCGTCATCTTATTTGATTAAGTTTAATATATAGATATTTATTCAATCAACAAAATTTGTTTCCAATTTTGGAGGGGGCTGTCTCTGACACAACTTTATGCTATTCTGCTCCGTTGCTACACCATTAATCTTTAATCGTTGTACTCTGAGACTTAAAAATAAAATTAAATTTGAATATTCAACTCATATAAAATAGGATCTATCCGAAATTATCCAATTAGATCTGGTCTCAATTTTATATGTTTAACTCTTGTTTTTCCTTGTAATTCTACTTGGTATAGAACTAAATATAAAATCATCATAACTATATGTCCTAAGCAGAATTAACAAGAAATTGTATTATTAGGAGCTACCTAATATTTTAACTTATTATTGTCGTTTGGTCTGGTTATAACAGTGTTACACATACCAGCTTTTCCAACAGCGACAATTGATAAGTTTACTGTATAAGTGCAAAAATTATTTTGGAGGTTAGGTAACTGGTACTTTGTAAGGAAGTTGGAAAGGGAATTGAACAGCATATATTATCTTCTTTTTTCAGATTTTTTGTATGCTCGAAGTTGGGCGCCATTTAGTATGTAACGAACACGGACTACGCCTCAGAAGCGGCTCTGTCCTAGCTGCGGCTGAGCTCATAGTACGGATTGCTTGGGCTCTGGTTTGCTTGCTAAGTAGCGTTGGCGTCACATGACTAAAGTTCAGACAGAGCGAAGAAAAGTACCAGTTCACTAGTTTAATGGTGTAAAAGCGCGATGTTCTGTGGCATCGAATCAGCATAGCAGTAGTTGGTCTCGGATTCCCACTCCAAAATTATTAAAGCTTAGTTACAATTCATGTTGGTATAATTCGGCCTTAATGCATATAATTCAATTTTCGTTGTGTCTTCATCATTAAACCCTTAACCCATAAAATGGAAAAAAAAAAGGTTTAATGGTTTTGTGCAAAAGTATGTAACAGGCAGAAGGAAGCATCTGCGACCCCATAAAGTGTATATATTCTTGATCAGCGTCAACAGCCGAGACGATATAGCCATAACCGGCTGTCCATCCGTCTGTATGAACGCTAGGATCTCAGAGACTACAAGAGCTAGAGACTTCAGATTTTGTATATAAGTTCTCCTATACCATGAGCAGAACAAGTTTGCTTCAATTTATCGATAGCTATTCTGGTTTCCGATATACACATAGAATCGATAACAAAAAATATCGAATTTGGAAAATGTAAAAATGAGGGTTGAAGTAATGGGTAACGATATAACTTTTCTGAAAATTCCGTCCAAATCGGTTGAGAAACACCAGAGATATCGAATTTAATCGATTGAAGCTAACAAAGTCAATTATAAATTTGATTCATATATTGCAACTGGGTTCAGGGTATCTTCTAGTCGGGCTCTAACCACTAGAGCCTTCTTACTTGTTTTTATCTCTTCTAGTAACAAACTAACCTTAATTGTAATCTTTTAATAATTCGAAAAGATTTGATAATTACTTTATATTTAAGTTGCTCCTCGTCAACACATAGGCACTGTTTAACTTATTTTTAACAACTTTAGTGAAGGTCGAAGAACAACGAATATAAATAACACTAACACACTTTTACCTTGTAGGTTTCCCGGGACCCATCGTAGGGCAAGCCTATTTTGTGATCCCAGAGTGTCTAGCTTGGTTCATACCTCACAAACTACCTTTCACCTGATTTCGGTCATACTAAGTGCCACTATTGCTGCTTGGCTATCGGAAAAGATGGCTATATCCTTATTCTAATGATTACGCTTTAAATTAAAGTCCACAAGCCTCCCGATTGCACATACCTCAGCTTGGAATATGCTGGTGAGCATACATAGGGGCTCGTGGTAAATTAGCTAAGGGCCTACCACACCAAGACCAAGACCAAGGCCTAATTGTGTGATGGATTGGTGTTATCTCTAATAGAGCCTCAAGCGATTATGTGGGGCAGGTCCTCATCGCTCGCGTGATTCCTACACATGCCATTCTTTGTAGCTTTTGAAGCTGCTTCTGCACAGTGATTTGTTGTGCGTTATCCTCCCTGGTGTAGTTCTCAGCGCCCCTGTGATGCACATCAGTGCATGTCGCTGATTTTTTTCCATTCGTTTAAGGTATGTGGACTTCTCCGTAGCTTTCCAGCATACCAGTATTCTATAAAGCAGTATGGGGCGCACAACCGAGATGAGAACCCAATGTGTCAGTCTTGGTGACAGTCCCAAAATGCTACCCAACATCTATTGCAACGTATGGAGTGCATTGGTGGCTTTCTTCACCCTTTCCTCCACATTGAGCTTCCAACTCAATTTGCTATCTATTACAGTTCCCAGGTATTTGATACTTTCCTTTGGTATCAGCATTTTATCGTTTATTTTCGGTGGCGTCCAGCGTGGTACCTTGTATCTCTTGGTGAAGAGAATAAGGTCCGTCTTGTCCGCGTTGATACTCAGCCCGGCTTCTGTGGCCCAAGCTAGTATCTTTTTTGAGTAGTCCATGACTGAGCTGATTGTCGATGGATACTTGCCCGTGATAATTATGCTTATGTCGTCCGCATAGGCAGTTATCTTCGGGGCTTTCCGTTTGAATTTCTTTAGCAGGTCGTTTACCACCAAGTTCCACAGTAGGGGTGAGAGCACTCCTCCTTGAAGAACGAAGTCAGGTCTGTAGTCTTTAGGCACAACGTGGCTACAATTTTCAGCTTTGGGCAGGAAAATTACCTGCGCTGTCCTCCAGGCCACCGGTACATAGCCATAACTAAGGCATCCTCTAAATATTTCCCTCAGCCATGGAGTGATCACGTGTTTGACCTTCTGCAGCATGGCCGGGAATATCCCGTCTGGACCTGGTGATTTATAGCTCTCAAAGGAGTCTATGGCCCACATTATCCATCGCGTTGTGTTATATCTTCCGGAATTTCTATCCTTGTGGTTGGAGATATCGTTTGTGTGTTTGTGTTGACTTCTGTGCAGTTAGGGAAGTGTGCATCTAGAAGACATTTGCCGCATCTTCACTGCTTTCCGTCCATCTGCCGTCTTCTGTTTTTAATTGGCTTTGCACCGTCTGTTGGCGAGCTAGCAGCTTTCTTAACCTTGCAGTGTCAGCTGTCTTCTCAATGCCTGAACAGGAGTTTTGCCATGCGTGTCTCTTAGCTACTCGTACTTTTTTCTTAATGTCTCGAAGCCTTATTCTGTATTCTATCCGTACTAGCTCTTCTTCCGCTTGTTTTGCGAGTTTGAAGAGTTCTAGTACGTCTTTTCTTTGTCCTTTGAGTTCTGGAGTCCACCATGGGGGCTTGTGTCACTTCTTCTCTTGCGACGGTCTACAAGTTCAATGATAGGCCACCACCAGATTTTTATTGAGGGTCTCCAGGGACTTCTCTAATTTGTCTAGTGAGGCTATCTTGGGTAGTCGTGGTAGGTTTCTTTCAACCTCTTTACCGAACTGCTCTCAGTCCGTGTTCCGTGGGTTTCTGTACGTCTTAATCGTAACTATTCGTTCAAAGTTAACGCGGAATTGTATGTACCTGTACCAACATATGTTGGTTCTTCCCCCTCGTTTGCTATCTTAAGATTTGTTTGAAGTATGAAATCAAGCAGTGACTCACCTCTATCGTTTATGTCACCGCTTCCCCATACTGTGTGTTGGCGTCTGCTCCGAGGATGAGGGCCTGTCCTTTTGACTCGGCCTCCGTCACCAGTCGAGTTAGCTCTTGAGGGGGTGCCTCCGAGTCATGCACCATGTAGCAGGATGCCATCAATATTGGCTCGTCTTTGCTGACTTCTAGCGCTGTCACCGTGAGGTCGTCGGTACTGTAATTGGACAATAAGTAAGCATAGATACCTTTCCTTACTAGGATCACAGTCCTTGCTCTACTCAATGTTGTCTGGTAGAATAGGTCGTAGTTTGGATGCTTCAGTCCAGAAACCTTGTTACCAGACGCTATCCAAGGCTCCTGGACTAAGGCTAAGCTCCGCCGAAGCCAACTTGCTTTTATGATAGTTGATTTGGATGACTTTCAGCTCCATGGTTGGCAGTGTCATCCTCCGCGGATAGGACTTCCACAACGGTAATGTCCGCATCCTCGTCATCTTCCAATTCTAGGCTTTTGGTGGCGTGGTTGACCTCCGCCAGGTCTTTCTCCACTTCACCCGCATCCAGCGTGTTTGTGTTTGTGACGTTCGGGTGGCGCTTCTTGAGTCGCCCCACGCCAACTTGCCGAATCTCTCGTACAGCAAATCGTCGGCCTCCTTGTTGATTTGGATGACCATTTGCTGACCCTTATTATCGGGCCTCGCCCGATGTATATATATATATATATATATATATATATATATATATATATATATATATATATAAATTTTATATTTGTGTTTTTATTGGCTATTATTCGTTATTGGTACAAAGGGTATTTTTACTTCGTGCAGCGCGCTGCCTCGTGTGAGTTAGAAATATTTTCGACGTCGACGTCTGCCCACCACTGATATATATACATATATATATAATTTTTCGATATAAGGTGGGTATCCAGTAAAGCGAAAAAAAAATTTTTCATACAAAATCGTCGCAGCAGGAATTGTTTGTTTTTTGGCTACGTGTGTTCTAGGTATCCAGCAACGTAGCAAAAACTACTAAACTGCTTATCGATAGTATCGATTTATTTAATATGTATACACTGGCGCTGGGCGCAGGAAATACCAAATCATATATCTTTTTGTGCCCAGGCCAGCAAACACATTTTGTAAAACGTTTATAAAAACTTATAAATAATAATGGAAAGAAAAACCTAAAACGGGTGGAAAATTTTAGTCACGAGGGGAAGATTTTGCTTATTAAATCAGTCGAGTCGCGACCATGCCTTTGGAGGTTGACAGAAAAAAATTAACATTTTGACTTTATTTCGGTGAGACAGACATGGGAAAGTATTGACACTGCAACAAAATATGCTACCTTTTATTTTTTATTTTGTGTTTGTGGGTTTGTTTACTTTTTAAATTTGATGCCTTAGTGTGACCATGTATCTCTTAAGCCATATAAGGCAAAATGCCATATTTTTACCACAAATTAGTGGACTATGGTCACACTGTTAAATCTTGTGCCCACGCTTCCAAAATATATCACAAATTCCTGCCAGGAATTTTTTATTGTACTGGAACCGGACCTATATAATAGAATATATGAACATAATATAATACAAAATATTAAAGTATCTCAAGTTTGGCTATTTATTTTGACAAAGTTCATATTAAGTTTATACTACCCTTCCCAGTTGGACTGTATAAAGCAGATTCAAGCAGAAGTCTGAAATTGTCGATTTTATATTTTGTGCGGCAGTTTTGTTTTGTTTCTTTTGTGAATACACACACACACACGCAGACTAATATTAATAGACGAATGTTCAGTGTTGTATACCCTAATATAATATAAGTGCTATTGTGGATATGTAATTTAATAATATATTTCCATATTTCCGATAACATTTATATATGGCCTTTTTGTATAATGTTACCACGGAGATCACGTGCATTCGCCTTGAGACTTTGGCAATTAAGCGAGAAAAGAATCCTATTTTCTTCATTTATTTTATTTAGTATAACCTGATCAATTGTTGTAAGATTAAAAGAAGAATTGATTCGTTCCGTTGTCTACGTTGACGGTTATCAGTATACATAAATAATATGACGGCCTTTTTGAGACCTGACCCTGGAAATATTTTGTTCACACCATCCAGGTTTGACTCTACACACAAACACAGATGCAAAGTTTTTTCATACATTTTCATGGGAATGGGTTTTATTTTTTATTTCTTTTAATTTAATTTGAATAAAACCTACAAATTAAATGATTTTTTGTATTAACATATGTAGTATTCATGTTTATTAATTTATTAAGAAAATAAAATAATAAAGGTGTGAACAAATTGGGTTGTGCGAACAAATTTCAAAATTTTTTTACACCATCCAGGTTTGCCTGAACATGCATTCCATTGAATATATAAACAGCACGCAGCTAAATGTTGAGAGTGGGTCACTCTCTTTCAATGCTGCCAACATTTGTTGAGCAAAAAAAGCTAGATAGGCAAAAAATTAAGCAAAAAAAGCTATTTACATACAAATGATACCAAATGACTCGTACAGAAAAAAGCTGTCCCATACAATATTTGAACATTTTTCCCGCAATCGCGTTTTGAAAAAAGCCTGATCTGACGGGAAAAAAGCGGAATTGGCAACACTGAGAGTCTCATTTTAAAGGCCCAACCAAACGATGCATTCGTGCATGCAGAGCAGCTGCACGGAAAGTTTCAACATATGGCACGCCGTGTATCCGCCCAAACGATGCTTACGCAAGGGTTTGTTCAGTTTTTTTTTTTTAACGAATGCATGAATGCCGCATGCATGGTTTCACTGAATTGAAACCATGCAGCAATGCATTGGGCATAGAGTTGTCGCAGTCTTTTTATTGTATGGAAAATATTTAAAAAAATTGTTAAATCTTCATTTTATTGTTTATTAACACATTGATATAATATTCTAGTTATATGAAACATGTGTTGTCTTTATTATTAACTTAATATTACATAAAATGTTAACATTTATTTTTTAATGGAATAAAAATCAAACATGTGGTAACAATGGTTGGCAAAAATAAAGAAGAAGAACAGACAATGCACTTATGCAACGTATGGCTATAGACGTTGATGCATAATGCATGAGCAAGCATTTCGTTCATTTTTGCAACGGCTCTGCATGCACGAATGCATCGTTTGGTTGGGCCTTGAGAGAGAATGGGTAACCGTTACTTTGAATGTGGCTGACTCAGAACAAGTTTTAGGATGGATCTATCTAGATTCTAGAACATTGTTTGGGTAATGGTTGATGGTTCTCTCTCTTTGCAAGCACACTTCTTATCAC
This sequence comes from Scaptomyza flava, assembly GCA_030179655.1. Taxonomy (NCBI): domain Eukaryota; kingdom Metazoa; phylum Arthropoda; class Insecta; order Diptera; family Drosophilidae; genus Scaptomyza; species Scaptomyza flava. Next base: position 2,550,712 of record JARNME010000030.1, on the reverse strand, counting down.
CCGTTTAAATGCAGGCTTCAGAGTATACCGCAGTCGGTTGCGTCCGATCGCAACGTTGTCTACTGTTTTATTTTTGTTTATTGTGAAAAGCCGTAAAAACATTCCAAAGAAATAATAGAGCACCACTACTGAAAAATCGTTTCGTTTACCAAATCTATATACAAACATAAAAGCCTATATTAAAGCTTATTTCTTATAACTATTATTTTAATCATTGAGGAGATAGAAGTACATACACCAGGCCGGACATTGCATAAAACCAATATACTCTTGGCTTTCTGTATCGGAGTATAAAATTTAGGGTACTTGAAATTTAAAACTAGAAAAAAATAAAATAAAAAATGTATTCTCGCCACTTTTTTTAGTGCTTATGACATTGAAAATTGTACTTTTTTAAAAATTTATTTTTTCTCGTCACAATAAAAATATGTTTCAATTATCATTTCAATACAAACTTATACTCTTCGTTTAGAGAAAATTCTAAAAATACTACATTTATATCTTAATCCACTCACAACATTTCCTCTGCAGCCAAATGAAGGCCTTTTCACGTTCTGATAAAACCCTAAGACGCGACGCTTCCACAGGCGATACTTAAGTATACCTTGGGCGGGCTTCATCTTACATACAGCAGTTGGATATACATAGGTCGGGAACGTGGAACTTTCTCCCAGCCCTGTAAATGCAGGTAATAATTATGAAAATGGGACACTTATAAAATAAATAATAAAAATAAAGTAAAAAATAAATTAAAAGACGAAAGGCTACACACTTTATTGTGTTAATCATGTATATCGATAATTAATTTTTTATTGGAGCGCGAAATGTACATTAACATATGAAAACATATATATATGTAGAGATGTATGTACATATATACGTTGATGTGTATTCTCGAATCGTAGTATGTGTTTTTGTATGCAGTTGATTTGTATTGTATATATCTTGTACTCTACTGAGCATAAGCTTCATTAAATTTGCCGTTTTAGTCTGAATCGGATGAAATATTGGTACAAGAATCACGTGCAATGCGTTTATTAATCGAATTATACAATCCGTTTAATTGATATGGGCCACGATAGGTTATTATATTCTTCGGCGTCTCGAATATTTTCACCTCATACAGCAGCTCTGGCTTCGTGAGATGCGTGCGCAAATTGTCCCAAATATAAACTGCTAAATTCTCAGTCGTGCTTGGCTACGAAGACAGAACAAAAAACTTAAACCATCTTTCAATTATATTGTAATTCTGCATTTACTATTTTTGCAAAGTATTCGACATCCTTGTCCAGATTTTTGTGATCCAGGTGCTTCATAATCACCGTTTCAATTGCATCTTTTAATTCTGTTATGTTTACCACCATTCCAGTGCGTTGATCAATTGGACCGCATACAGTTATTTCAACTACAGATAAAAGGCAACATGGTTCAAAAGTTTAAGAGGCATACAATCCTGATCTTGATATTTTTCAAAAACATGGTTTTTTTTAACTTTTACAATAAAACAAATAAATAAGTGGTCTAACGAATAAGATAAAACATAATTTAAAAATATTTTTTTCTGACAGGTTAAATCCCCAATGGCCTTAAATACATTGATACATTTTAAAAATCATGACCTTAATAATTTAAAAAATGTTAACTTGAACATGGGTTGATAATCGAGCCTATCGGACAAGGTCTGGTTGGCCTGTGTGGTTTGGCATTGTTTTGTCTCAAGTTGCAATGAATTTGCTTGCGCTATAGCAAATTGTTCTGAAATGCAATACGCATACTTAAGCGCAGGTAATAAAGCATTTAATTAAATAATTTTACACGATATATTTTTATACCTGATCCCATTAAAAGTGTTTAAAAGGTTGTGCAAATCTGTGTAAAATAAAAGAAGAAATCATCTCCTATCCCATTAAGTATAATCTTTAAAGTTAACAGTTGAGTTAATATAGCTATGCACATGTGTCTGAATCAGGGGCTACTGCCGTAACTTCCGTATCAATTATACGGGGACCCCGCGCCACGGCCAAGGGCCCCCAACGTTCAAAAATCTTTACCCCCCAAACAAATTTTTATACGCCAAGGCAAGCTACGCTTCTGGGCTGAATGTATGATCGCGCCTCCTTAAAAGGTCATTTAAGCATACCCATATAATTATGACCATGTCCGTGGAAATTGTTGCATTTTCCAAAAACTTTCAAATTTTCAGCATCGCTTAGATGTGGACTGCGAAAAAAATAAAAAAAAGTATTGATTGGTTAGCAAACCGTATTACTTGCTCCGTTGAATAAGTATATACATATATGTAAGTATATATGTATGTGTTTATTCAATGAATTGATTTGATTATACAAGTCAACAACGCATCGTCTTAAATCCAATTTCGTTTGCGAATAGTTCTTATAGTATGTACATTTTTGCATATGTATCTTCAGAAAAATTCTCCAGGCGACAATCAAATATGCGAGCAATGAAGTATTACCTGTGGAGACGATGACAAGCGCTAAACGTTTCGCAACGCGTAAGAAATGCCACAGGTTGTTGAGACATGCTATTGATTGTTGTTGGTTGTTAGTAGAGTTCGGCTTTGTTGGGAACTAAATAATTGCAATGATTATATGACGTTGAACCTGTACGAGCACAGTTTTGCATTAAATGCAAAGCGTACTCTCAAATCGCGCTTATTTATATGACTGCTAGTGTAGGGGAAATGTTAAACAAAACAGTTGTTAGATGCTTGGCAGGTGTTCTGTGTTTTACTTATAACAGTCAATATCTGCGGCAGTGTTGAGCGTTTTATTTTTATTTATTTAATATTAAACACTGGATTTTTGATCTATATATTTTTGTCTACGTCGGCTACATGCAGAAATGCAATATTTAGCAACAGCAAACATTCAAGAGTATCGATATTGCACTGGCATCGATAATACGATAGCTTTAAATCTTAACCTGGGGGAAAAATTGTATTCATTCAAGAGCACATATAAAATTGCTTTTAAAAATTACTTGTAAAGCTACTTGTGTAACTAAATCGTTAATGTTTCAAAAAGTGCCTAGCGTTGCTGTATGTCCCTTTATGCAGCAAACATGTAGCTCACGTAGAGTACAATCATACAGTGTTATCGAAACTTCCTCATCAATAGTATACAAAATCTGACAACAAAAGAGCAGCCGCGCGCTTTTTCGAACAACATTTGTATTTGTATAAACATATAAGCGGTGTTAATAAATATCTATAAAATGAGCAATAAAAGCACTCCCGTGCAGCAACGCATTCATCAATACCAAGCACGTGCACTTGCTAGCTTAGGAGCTAATGAAAATGTCAAAACGCCAGCTACAGTCGCCGTCGGACTGCGACGCAAGGTGCTGTGCCGAACTCCAAAGCGCAGCACTGAGAGGCCGGGACGCGCTCGAACGGAACAGCAAATGCTTAACACTGGTTTTAGAAGCGGCATATCCACACCTCAGCCAAAGCCAAAACCTACCTCATTAAATGCCTGCTACACACCCTCTTCCCTCTATCGCGGTGCTGAAAAAAAAACGACGCCCCTGCGACTGACGCCCTGCAAAAATAAATCAGCTAGCAGTCTGAAAGAAAGGGATGCTTTACTGAAGTCCGGATTCAAAATATCGGAGGAGAGCAGCATGATTGTTGCGGTCCGTGTGCGCCCTTTGAACGCTCTGGAATGCATCCGCTCTAACGTCACCAATGTGGTTCACGTTCATGGCAACAACGAGCTCAGTGTGCAAGCTGGATGCAGCGCCGATGCTTCGGCAGGTGTCTCACATTTTTTTAGCTACAATCAGGTATTTAACTCCAGCGATCCCGACGGCAAGAACTGTGCGGATCAGCAAGCTGTCTTTGCGGGCACAGCGCAGCCGCTTATTGATATCGTATTCGAGGGCTACAATGCTTGTTTGTTTGCCTACGGACAAACTGGCTCTGGCAAATCGTACTGTATGATGGGTATTGAAGCACTCGACGATGCTGCACTCGATGGGAACGCACCGCACGTGGAGGCTGGCATAATACCACGTTTCTGTCATGAGCTTTTTAGGAGAATTGATTTGGTTAAAAATCAACTGCAGGTAAATATATACATATACAAATAACAGTGCTTGTTAGAATACACAAATTTTCGTTACCGCCAGGTGGAGGTGGAGGTTAGCTACTTCGAGATTTATAATGAAAAAATACATGATCTTCTAAGCGTACAGCATGCAATGGCTGCAACAGATACGCCTGTCCCGCGACAGGCCTTAAAGGTCCGAGAACATCCCAATTTCGGGCCTTATGTAGTAGATCTTAGCGCACATTCCGTGGACTCGTATTTGGCGCTACGCAACTGGCTGGCCGTGGGAAACTCACAACGTGCCACCGCTTCAACGGCTATGAATGACAAAAGCTCACGTTCACATTCCATTTTTAACATCGTGCTTAACCTCACCGATCTAACCAGCGACAGTGGCCGGTCGTCAGACACGGACACCGGCTCTGCGGTTTCACTGCGACAAACACGAAGGAGTAAGATAAGTCTGGTAGATCTGGCGGGTAGCGAAAGAATAAGCTCTTCTGGATCAAATGGCGAGCGCATTCGAGAGGGCGTCAGCATCAACAAAAGCCTTTTGACACTGGGCAAAGTAATTGCAGCCCTGGCAGATGCACGCAAGCCAGTTGGCTTTACTACGTCCAGCACGTTTGTGCCCTATAGGGAGAGTGTGCTCACCTGGCTACTCAGGGTAAGTGAAGCATTGCGTAGTTTCTGTAGCATAATGTTGCATAAAGATAATAACGGATGATTTCTTTTGAAGCCTTAATATAAGTTTAACATTATTTTTATTTTACTATCGTGCTCATTCATTTTTAATATTCATTTATATAGTAAATTTTTTTTTTAAATGTTATATGCGTCTTGTCTTTGTTTTTATTTCGTTTCCACGATGACCCAAAAACGATGCTGTTACTGTTGCTAAACAATCTCGTTTTGTAGCGTTTGGGGGCGTTCACAAATTACGTGAGTCATTTTTTAGGATTTCCCCCCCCCCCTCCCCCTTGTGAGATTTCGTAAGATATTCCTTTACTCCCAATCTCACGTGAGATTTTTTAAAATGTGTTTTTGGCTGTAAAATCCATTGGATTTAAGAAAAATACAAAAAAAAAAAAAAACAATTTGTACGATAAACACCATTGTATAAAATTTCGCCATATTTTTATTCTAGAAAAATTACTTACTTTAATTTAACTTTACTTTCACACATTTTACATTTACATTTACATTTATTGAAAAAATAAATATAGTTTAAAAAACACGCTTTTAGAGCATATCAAACTAAAAAGTTAAAAATAATTTTTCAAATAAGCTTAAAACAATAATAAATGATACTAGCATTATTGTAAAAAAAAAGCGTTGGGCGCTCGATGTACGAGAAATATGGACAAAGCGCCCCACGCTTTTTTTTTACAATAATGCTAGTATCATTTATTATTGTTTTAAGCTTATTTAAAAATTATTTTTAGCTTTTTAGTTTGATATGCTCTAAAAGCGTGTTTTTTAGTTTTTTTAAACTATATTTATTTTTCACTTTTTAGTTCGATGTATTATAAAAGCGTGTTTTTTAGTTTTTTTTAAACTATATTTATTTTTTAATTTTTATTTCTATTAATTATTGAAAAAAAAAAAAATTTGTAAGTTCTAGTGAACATGAACATGGTGCAGATTTAAAAAAAAAAAAATTTTTTTTTTCGGCCGTGAACGGGATTAGAACCCACGATCGGTGAATCCGGGAGCGAAGACCCGCGCCTTAGACCGCCCGGCCAACGAACGAACTTGAGGTAGTAGAATACTGACAGTAATAAGCCACTTGCTTTTAGTACAAAGGAGAGTTAAAAAAATTTTTTGTTTTTCGGCCGTGGACGTGATTAGAACCCACTATCGGTGAGTCCGGGAGCGAAGACCCGCGCCTTAGACCGCTCGGCCAACGAACGAACTTGAGGTAGTGGGATATACTGACAGTAATAAGCCACTTGCTTTTAGTCCAAAGGAGAGTTACATACATACATACAAGTGAAGCTAATATAAGCGTGTTAAAAAAAAAACGTCATATATGTTAAAAACCCCCCTCACCCCCCCTGATGAGATTTGGTGAGATTTAACTTGACCCCTCCCCCCCTTAAACACCTCACGTAATTTGTGAACGCCCCCTTCTGTGAGAAAACATAAGGTGCAAGCAAGAAGGAATGGCGCTGTATTAAGTAGGAAATTTCGTTACAGATTGAGCTTAAGATCCGAAATAGACTAGGTATAGCTTAATTTTTAATTTTAATTTAACCAGTTTGAAGAGGATAAGTAATAAAAAATTATAAAATTTTTAATCGTCACTGCAAAACTGATTTGGTTGATAAGTTCAGAAGAATCACTTTCTCTATTGATAACTTTGAGTAAAAAGATAACACCTAGCATTGTTTTGCGATCAGAAAAAGATGGAAAATTGATTAAAAGAAAGTCTTCTACGGTTAAGTTAGACCCCATTTACACGCTAAAGTTTTTTCGTGAATTTTCTCTCTGAATCTTTTGTTTGTAGGGAGTAGAGGGGTAAAATTTCAAGCAAAAATTCACTACTTGTTAAGTCGTGAATTTTTCTTCTAGTTTTGCTTTGCCTTATTCCGATAGAATGTAAACACCGAGTTGCACAGTGTTTGATGTGAAAAATAAAGTTATTGATACGAAATATTGCACAAGCAAATATTAGCGCAAATTGTAAATATATTGTTGTGGCTTATAAATTATTAATAGAAATGTTATGGACGAAAGAATTCATTGAACTGGTGTTAACTGTGTATGTTTATCGACCATAAATTTAAACCAGAGTTGCATTTTCAAAGGAAAAATTTCACTGAAAAATTTCACTGAAAAACTTCAGCGTTTAAAACAGAATGAAAAAAAAAACAGAATGAAAAAACTTCAGCGTGTAAATGGGGTATAAATGTTAGTGTCCCAGTTACACCCCTAAAGGCAAAGATGAATTCCTGATTAATTCTGTATTTGGGATGCGGTATCCCACAAGATCCATATACAAGAATCAAAGCATTTGTTATGCAGGGATCCTCGAAATCTTTCGACCAGTGCTTAATGAACCCAAATGGGACCATAGCTCGGATCAGTAGGAAAGAACTGCCTTGGAGACAGATCCCTTAGAGTAGACATCAGTTTGCACTTTGTTTTGAAAATCCTTGCTAAAAATTTAAATGCATTCTAAAAAGTTAGTGGTAGTAGATCTTTATTTCATGAATCCGTACCGGTGGCATTAAAGATTTGCAAAAATGTTGTAGATAGGAGGTTAGGGATAAGAATAGCTGACATCTTGGAGATACCCCTATAATTCTCAACAGTAACCTTAAAAAAAAATAACTTCACGGAAAAGCCAAACAATTTATTCAAATGCTTTAAAAGACCCCCAGTACAATACGTTAGCACACGGCTTGGTACTCCATCAGTGGAAAATTGGACTTAATGACATTTAGATCACCGCGTCGTGACTTGATGGGGATATAAACTGTTCGTCGTTTGAAAAAACTTAGCAAATAGATTCTTAAGGAATACATTTGATGGAAGTCTGAGCAGGTAAAGTCTGGGCAGTAAATCGCAAACGGATAAAAAGGGATGGATCAAAATAAAAAAAAATCGAAACAAATTAGGGAAAGCACTTTATTAAAAGAATAAGGGAAATCATTGACCCGTGGGGGTCAGGACACCAGAGTCGGGACAAAAAATCCAAGTAGCTTCCAGCAATATAAAAACCGCCAAGAACTACCAGAAAATCAGCATAAAAATTTACATCGTACACAGAGTAGTCTGGAGAGTATATTAGAGCATGCCTCAGAAGGAGAATCAACATAATCACACACAGAATCTGTTGAAAAGGATTTCAGAGATAAGGATGTCTTCCCTAAACAAAATTTCAGTATAGGCAACGGCTTGAAAATGAAAACTAACTGAAGCTCCTTTAGGAGCTATATTCTCATATAATTGACCTTATGAGTCTTAAGGTACGTTCGAATTTTTTTGTTGATCTAAGTTAAATTTTTTACAAAATTACAACACGTGGATTGCAGGTTGAACTTTAAATACCACCAACCAAAAGTGCAATAGATTGCAAATTAAAGTTTTGTATTCACGGGCCGTACTTAATTTTTTTCTAGATGCCTGCTTTGCAAACTTTTTTCGCCACGATGAACTTCTATCGTCATTTGTTGCTGCAATGTAAGCCATGGGCTAAAAACATTAGGTAACTGTTTTCCCCAGTTGGTTTGATTTGTTTAATTAATTTCAATCAATTTATGTTTGAAATATTGGCATTACCACAACTGCAAATGTAATATTAAAACCATTGATCGGCAATCTAACAAAACTATACTTTTATTGCTCTGTGCTTCTGTTGAAACTGTTTCGCGCACGAAGAAAACAGTGGTACACTGAGTAAAATGTACAAGTAGCAAAACAAAAATAAGTTAACGTTATTTTTTTTCTAATTCTATTAATTATTTGGTCCACGTCTATTTCTTCATTATAGCATTTTATTCTTAGCAGGTCCTCTAAATGTTTGTTGGAAATTTTATTTATATTTCGCTCATTTTTTTCACGCAATTTATAATTGCAGTGGTTGTTTTTAAAATGACTTTTTAAAAAATATATATTATTATAATTTAAAATTCGGTGACTCGTGGATCTCAAAGTCTACAAGAGCTACAGACTTCAGACTTTGAATACAAGTTCTTCTATACAATAAACAGAACAAGTTTGCTTCAAATTATCGATAACTATTCTGGTTTTCCGATATACACATGGAATCGATTACTAAAACATCGAATTTGGAGAACCTAAAAATGGGGGTGAAAGAATGGGTAACGATAGAACTTTTCTGAAATGTTCGTCCAAATCGGTTAAGAAACACCGGAGATATCTAATTTTATCGATTGAAGTTAAGTCAGTATACCAAAGTCAATTATAAATTTAATTTACATATTTATTGCAACTGGGTTCAGGGTATCTTCTAGGCTCTCCCGACTAGAGCCTTCTTACTTGTTTCGGTTTCGTTTTGTTCGTGTCTTCTGAGGAGAGTTTTGGTTGAGCACAAACGCCAAAGTCTCTTTTGTGTATGTACCCAGCAAGCATTTTAAATGACAAACTAGTGTTTTTCCAGTCACCAAATGATTGAAAGTAAACATTTATGAACTATTTTTTCATGACAAATCACATTTTTGTGTTATATTGGTCGGCATTTGTGACTCATTTTGAGAGATCGTATGCTACAGCAGCTTTCACTAACTTTTGAGTCGTTTTTCAAATCAAAAGCGAGTATTTTTCGAGTCGTATTTTTTGAAAGCTGGTCAAAAATATTCTTTGTTTTTTGAGCCTTTATGTATCATAATTGTTTTAATGTTAATTTTAATGTTAACAATTAATGTTAATGTAAATGCTCATTACAGATTACGCAATTTAAACTTACCTTTTATTTTTACCCAACGAGGGTTTGAACCGGGGACTTTCGTTTTTGCGGCGTCTTAGGCAGCTCGACCATCAGGCGTCATTGAGTAGCATAGCCTAATTGCCCATAAGTTATATTTATGATATAAAGCATATTTAACTCACCTTCATGCTCAATTTTTGATAGCTTTACATTTGAAGCATTTAGTCATATTTTGAGCATGCAAGCGAGCAGTTTTTGAGTAGCCAAGCTGTTCAAAGTAATCGTTTTTACTGACGTCACGACAAAGTAAGCTTATTTTAATAGCTGGCATGCTCAATTTTTGATTGCTTCCAATTTTAGGCGATTCATCATATTTAAAGCATACATGCTAGTCGTTTTCGAGTAGGGCTTTAATCGCATAAGCGATTAATCGTTTTTAAGTCATCAAAATGACTCAAATTGAACTAGTTATTGGGTTTCTGATCAAAACAATCATCAAATTGCTTGCAGGGTAGCGTGTTTTTGTGTGTTTTGCTTGGGTGAGTGCGTCGGTTTACCCCTGCAAGCAATTTGATGATTGTTTTGATCAGAATGCTAGTTAATTACGCCTGATGGTCGAGCTGCCTAAGACGGCGCAAAAACGAAAGTCCCCGGTTCAAACCCTCGTTGGGTAAAACTAAAAGGTATGTTTAAATTGCGTAATCTATAATAAGCTTTTACATTAACTTTAATTGTTAACATTAAAATTAACTTCAAAAAACAAAAAATATTTTTGACCAGCTTTCAAAAAATACGACTCGAAAAATACTCGCTTTTGATTTGAAAAACGACTCAAAAATTAGTGAAAACTGCTGTAGTATACGACCTCTCAAAATGAGTCACAAACGCCGACCAATATATAACACAAAAATATGATTTGTCATCAAAAAAATAGTTCATAAATGTTTACTTTCGATCATATGGTGACTGGAAAAACACTGGTTTGTCATTCAAAATGCTTGCTGGGACTAGTCTAGAATACAAAATTACACACATACATGCACAAGGAAAATACACTTTTTGCTTCCACTTTTAACATTTTGCTCATTTGCGGAGGCTCATTTGATGAGCAACGAAAATTTGTCTCTTCTCAAGTTCTTATTCCACGCCTGTTTCGTTTGTTTGCTCAATGGAAAACACGAAACAGAGAACACAAGAGAACCGGAAAAAGTGTTTTGCTCAGAGAGAGACAGAGGGCGCGTTATTTTTTCTATCTTTATGCTGAATGAAGGGCAATAAAAGAATGAGTTGAGCGTCATTTGCGAGCTCTGCAACTGAGTTCAGGGAATCGTCTAGTCGGGCTCTCCCGACTAGAGCCTTCTTACTTGTTTTGTTTTCATAAATTTAATCAATTTCTGTCAGTTTTTACGTAAATGGGTCGCGGAAAACCTTTAACGGATTTCGAAAAGGGTCGAAAGAAAACTATATTAAATGTGGCCTAAAACACTATGAAACAGACAAAAAGATTGGTCAAAGTCAAAACGTTGCAAGCAACTTTCTTCGTATTAAAGCATACTAGGGAAAAACATGAAAGGAAGAAGAAAATATGCAACAACGGCATCAGAAAACCGGCTTATTTTTTGAACTGCCTCAAATTCCCGCCTCTCGCCGGTAAAAGTAGGGAAGAATGCGGCGTAAATGCTAGTTTGGCAACGGTAAAATGAATTTATCGGAGTGCCGAACACTTGAAGAGAAAAACCCACCTCTCAATGATGCACGTAAGGAAGCACGGTTTCGATCAGCCCGAGAGCATATGACACGAAAAAAAGTTCAACCTCGATGGGCCAGATGGATTCAACTACTATTTCCACGATACGCGAAAGGAGGAGTGCTTTTTAAGCCGTCATCACAGCTGTACAGGTGCCGTAATGGTGTGGAGAGCAGTATCGTATTATGGTACCTGTGAGCTTCAGTTTGTTACTTTGAGGATGAATGCGAATCTTTCCGCTTATCCCAAAATTTATGGTTGTACTCCATGGACATTCCAACATGATAACGCGCCCATCCATACAAGCCGGGTTGTAAAGTAAGTAAGTTTTGTCAAGGAGAGTATGCGAAGGGGGGGCACAATTTCAAGACTCTGCGACCCTTTTGAAGCGATTAAAAAGGCCTGGTCAACAATTTCACTAAGTGAAATCAAAAATTATTACGAATCCTTATCAATCGAATTTTTTTTAAGTCAAATTATTTATTTATTTATTGTCAGCTATGAGCAGCTGATATTAAAATAAAACCAAAATTAAAAAATAGTTAAATTAATTAAATCAAGTATAATATTGAATTATATATCAATCTGAAAATAAATTTAGGTAAAAATTTTAAAGTTAACGTTAAGGTTCTGGGAAATTCAATACAAATTTTTTTTTTGAAGTGATTAAGGGTGTTCACACTAAGTTTAAGTTAAAAATTGCCTTAAAATGTTGCCTTAGATAATTGATTTAACTAGTTTTAGCAGTTAATCCTATTCAGTTGAGCCAAAAAATTTAAAGATTTTTTGTTATGTTATTGAAAACCAAATAAAAAATATAAACTTACAAAAATGAAACTGTACAATATCATTTATAATTGATTGTATTATGTAAGAAGACTTATTTGGTCAAAATCGGAGCGCTCGTTACATAGATTTAACATCGCAAACCTAAAAGTATTGTCAAATCTATTTATTTGAGCGGCACTGTAATAACAATAAGATTTTATTCGGTATAAGATTACTTTAGTAATTTACAATGTATTAGTCGCTGTACAAAGCAAATTGATATGTCTCATTTCAATATATTATTTTTAGAAATCTCCCTTCGAATCAAAACAAAACAGATTTAGCATTAAAGATTTTGTACGCAAAGTTGTTAATTATTACTTTGCTTACTATTTAAAAAGTTACTTTTTTAAATTTTAAATCCTTCATCACAAACTTGGGTATCAGAAATGTTTGGGCTTGAATAAGCTTTGGTCAACAGCCTTTTACTTGTGTAAAGGTTTTATCTTTGATACCTTTCTTTAGCAACAGCAAAGTCAACCTTCAAATAACTTTTTTATACTCGATACCGAAGGTAAAGAGTAAATTGGGTTTGTGCAATGTCCGTCATGGTGTCCGTCCGTCCGTCCGTCCGTCCGTCCGTCTGTATGTTCGCAACTTTTTTCCACACCCTTCAAGCTAGAGACTTGAAACTTTCCAATTCTCTTTATCTATAGGATAGTAAATTAAAGTGTCAAGATGGGGGTTCTACGATAACTGGGGGGCTGACAAATCGATAAATTCGATAACTCAAAACCGATAAATCCACATATTTCGCACATCCTTACAGCTAGAACTACCAAATTTGGTAAGCAGATAGCTACTAGCAACCTCCAAAAAACTGCATCAAAAATTTTGGAGCCACGCCCACCCATTTCGCCCCCAGCCCCCCTGAATTTTTAAGTCAAAATATCTCCCTAAGTTTTTGAACTAGAGCCACCCAATTTGGTACCAAGATAGATGATGATGACCCCCCAAAAACTGCATCAAAAGTTTGGATGCCACGCCCACCAATAATGCCCTAGCCGCCCCAAGCTGCCCAAAAGCTTCGACAAAAACGGGAATGCGTGTATCTTCCAGAGTTTTGGAGCTTAAGCCACCAAATTTGGTAAAAGGATAGCTGGCAACGACCCCCAAAAATCTGCATCACAGTTTTGGAGCCCCGCCCACCCATTCCGCCCCCAGCCCCCCGCATTTTGAAATCAGAAAAACATATATCTCCCACAGTTTTTGAGCTAGAGCCACCAAATTTGGTGCCAAGAAAGGCGATGATGACCCCCCAAAAACTGAATCAAAAGTTTGGATGCCACGCCCACAAATACCACCCTAGCCGCCCCAAGCTGCCCCAACGCTTTGACAAAAACGGGAATGCGTGTATCTTCCAAAGTAAAGGAGCTAGAGCCACCAAATTTAGAGCCACCAAATTTAGAGCCACCAAAATGTTAGGAAGATAGCTGGCGACGACCCCCAAAAATCTTCATCAAAGTTTTGGAGCCACGCCTACCCATTTTGTCCCCCTTTCCCCACCTTTTACAAACATTTAGCTAGAGTCACCAAATTTGGTATGAAGATAGCAATAGACATTTCGCAAAGATCTGCATCAAATATTTGAATGCCACGCCCAGCCATACTGCCCCAGCCCCCCTTGCTCCACTTTTTACAATTTTCGAGCTAGATTCACCAGATTTGGTATGAAGATAGCAATTTACATTCCACACAGATCTGCATCAAAACTTTGGATGCCACGCCCACCCATACCGCCCCCAGCCCCCTTTCCCCACATTTCACAATTTTCGAGCTAGAGTCACCAAATTTGGTATGAAGATAGCAATTTACATTCCACACAGATCTGCATCAAAACTTTGGATGCCACGCCCACCCATACCGCCCCCAGCCCCCTTTCCCCACTTTTCACAATTTTCGAGCTAGAGTCACAATATTTGGTATGAAGATAGCAATTGACATTCCACACAGATCCGCATCAAAACTTTGGATGCCACAATTACCCATACCGCCCCCAACCCCCCTGTCCCCACGATTTACAATTTTCGAGCTAGAGTCACCAAATTTGGTATGAAGAGAGCAATTTACATTCCACAAAGATCTGCATCAAAACTTTGGATGCCACAATTACCCATACCGCCCCCAACCCCCCTGTCTCCACGATTTACAATTTTCGAGCTAGAGTCACCAAATTTGGTATGAAGATAGCAATTTACATTCCACAAAGATCTGCATCAAAACTTTGGATGCCACAATTACCCATACCGCCCCCAACCCCCCTGTCCCCACGTTTTACAAACTTCGAGCTAGAGTCACCAAATTTGGTATGAAGATAGCAATCGACATTTCGCAAAGATCTGCAGTAAAAAATTAGATTCCACACCCAACCATACCGCCCCCAGCCCCCCTTTCCCCACCTTTTACAAGCTTCGAGCTAGAGTCAATTTGGAAGGAAGATAGTTGGTGGCATCCCCATCTGCATCGGAGAATCGTTAAGGCAGCGTATACCTCTGCCCCATCCGTACCCCTTTGCAATCAGGCATCTTTTTAAGCGGTTTTAATACTGGTATCAAGTATGCCGCAGTCGGTTGCGTCCGACTGCAACGTTTCCACTTGTTTTTACTTACAGTTATAAACATCTTAATTGGTATAATTTTTACTGAAATGAATGTTTAAACCGTAAGAACTACTTATTCTAAAGGGTACTACTGTTGTAAAAAAAATACAACTGTAGACCTCATTGATTACTCAAAATAATTGTGCAAGCATTGCCTTTGTTAAAATAAAGCTTCATAACCAAATGGAATTAATGTTAGGAAATTGTATTTACATAGGAAGAGAATACTAAATATGTTACTCAACACAAATTAGTGTTCCTCCAGAAGGTAATATATAAACTAGGCAACGCTGCCTTGCCTGCTTGCTTATATATATGTTTTTATACCCTTAACCCATAAAATGGGTAAAAAAGGGTATAATGGTTTTGTGCAAAAGTATGTAACAGGCAGAAGGAAGCATCTCCGACCCCATAAAGTGTATATATTCTTGATCAGCATCAACAGCCGGGACGATATAGCCATGTCGGTCTGTCCGTCTGTATGAACGCGTGGATCTCAGAATATTGTGAACGCCCCCTAAGTTCTCCTATACTATGAGCAGAACAAGTTTGCTTTAAATTATCGATAAATATTCTGGTTTCCGATATACAAATGATATCGATAGAAAAAATATCGAATTTGGAAAATCTAAAAATGAGGTTTGAAGTAATGGATAACGATAGAACTTTCTTGAAAATTTCGTCCAAATCGGTTAGAACCGGAGATATCGAATTTTATTGATTGAAGCTAAGTCAGTATACCAATGTCTTACATAAATTTAATTTATTTATTGCAACTGGGTTCAGGGTATCTTCTAGTCGGGCTCTCCCGACTAAAGCCTTCTTACTTGTTTTTTTTTTTAATTCCTATACGACGTTCTTACTACATGCGATCTGTTTTTTGTTATATTGGTTTTGTGTTTATTGGGCACTCTTAAAGCGGGAGACTTGAAATTTTGCAAATGCCAAATAAAGTGTCAGTATAGGAGTGCTTCGCCCAGTGAAGAGCTGAAAAGGCGATACCATGTCAACACAACCCATGGTGCGAATCGATAAAACACACAGTTAGAGTAACATTATTTGATTGGAAGATAGCCGGTAACTACCCCTAGAAATATGCATCAAAAGATTGGATACCATGCTCAGTGCTACCGCCCCAAGACAAGTAAAAACTGGGATGCGTATATATTTCACTGTAGTCACAAATTTGGTAGGAAGACATATAGTGATTCCCCAAAAAATATTGTAAAATGTTGATTACATACCCACCCATACCGCACGCCTTTTAAAATCCAATATTGTCAACTGTTTTTAAAACGCAACGATTTAAAAAAATTCAGTTGCTGCAAATCTAATCTGTATGTGTCTGAACATACAGCTCGATGTCAAGTATTGTTGCACACCCTCTGGTCAGATAAACCGGTTGTTGTTTACTGTTGTTTTTTATTTACACTGCGTCACTAGATTATTATAACACTTGATAAGTAATCAGCTCCGCGTATTCGCAATTGCGATAGCAACAAGCTGTGATATTGTTCTAGTTTCCTTGTTTCCCACTTACTTGCAAGCTGTTGACTCGTATTTACAATTACTTTTTCTCAGCTTTCTATCCGATCGACCTGTAATAAAAACTTGATCCAGTTACACTGCCAACAAGTTAGAAGACTTAAGCTAATATAGCTCGTCTGAGAGATACCCTAAGCTATAGATACTGAGTATACAGATGTTGTTTGTACGTACATATGAGTTTAAATACAGTAAAACCTGGATAATATGACAATGATACTCTGGATTGTGTGAACAAATTTCAAAATTTCTGAATTTCTTCGTGTTCTTACAAAATCCAGGTTTTATTGAACAACCAAATACATAAAATGCTATTATTTTTCGTCAAGTTAGTTTCCATGTTTTACATGTTATTGCTTTCGAAAACATGTCAATTACGGAAACGGGAGGATTTATAGAAAACTTGAATCAAACTTGATCTGACTATGCTTCGGCTAATATTCAATAGTACTTATAGCCTCTGAGATCGTCATGTTTATTTCGACGCGGCTGTTGATGCTGGACAAGAATATATGTGGCCGGAACTGCTATCTTCTGCCTGTTACATACTTTATTACTATACTTTATTGGTTCAGGTTAAGGCTGTTAAGTAATGACTACTTTTGTTATTTTAGATATAAGATTATAAAGTTGTTTTTTTTTTTTTTAAATAAGCAATACATTACGATTAATTGCTGTGCTTTCACGATTACTTATTGCTTACGATAGCAAATAATCCAAATTTTATCATGATTATTTTGAGATTTTTTTCGAATATTTAAGAATTAGCACTCAGTTCTTTAAAATGTATTATTGTTTTTATCTGTGTGTTTTTTCAATCTTTCTGCTTTTTGAAGGGTGTTTTTACCGGCTCGAGGTCAAAACAGTTGAATATAAATGACTTAAAATAGTCATATGAAATACATTTTTTGTATAAAAGTAAAAATAAGTGGTCGCAATTTATTTTCAATAAGTTTTTCAAAAAGTAAAAAACATACTGCAATCAACGTAAATGCAAAGGCTGCCACGCAGACTGGTAGAGAAAGCTACAACCAATTTCAAAGAAAGCTGAGCCTTTTAAATTCTAAACTAAACCAAAAATTACCCGTAACAATTTTAAAAGACTTTCAAATAGAATACCAAACAATACCAACAGGTTTGACATCTTGGCACATAACATAGACTATCTGCCCTCTGAAGCTGTTGAAGCTAACAAGACAAGAGCGGACTAAAGCCACCCCAAATATTTATACGTGGGAAAAGCTTCAGTGCTTTTGTTAACAAAGTTATAGAGCTCATAGGTAAGGCCAGTTTCCAGAAGGAAGCTTCACTTCTTATTGCATGTCAGAATCACCATAACTGCAAAACCGAATCGGTCCGGTACAATATCTACTGCTCAGCAAGCTAATCTCCAAGCTGCTTCAACAGAAAAATGTGTGGCCACTGCGGTGGTAACCACAAAGTCAACTACAGAGGATGCCTCTATTTGCAACACTCTGTTTTGAACGCATTTGGCAACATAAAAATGTACGAATATAAAGTCTTAACATGTCTTCCTTATATATGAAAATAATCACAAATTATCTTAAAAAGTATTTGGATGACTTTCTGATTATTTTTTTAATCTTTAAAAAGTCTTTGTAAAATTTTAATTATTTGCAATCTTAATCAATTAATAATCGCTGTTTTTTTTGACAAAGGATTAAAAAATCAATTTATCATTTTTTCAAAATAAGTTAATTGATTTTTAATCGTTATCGTAAGTTATCAGCTCTGGTTCAGGCAAAGCAAGTTAAAGAATAGGGTTTGATTGGACGTGATAATAATCTGGAAATATTCGTTGGCCTTTTCCATAAAAACTCTAAAGCCATTATTAATTGAATAAATGCTTAAACACTATATTTTCTTAATATTTTATTAAACGTTAACATAATAATTTATACATTTCTGTCTGTTTCTTTCAATTTTTCTTCTTCTTATTTTCAATGTTTTTTGCAATTCGGGTGTGTTATATAGTAAATTTGTCCATTTGGTTGTTTACTATATATTTTGCAGTTACAAGCACTTTAAATCGGCTATGTGGGATTTGCTACAATACAATGAAAATAATATTTGGGGCAAACGATTTCGTGTTGAATTCATAAATAGTAAAGTGTCTAATGTAGACAAGAATATAAATCTGTGTAAGACTATATATGTACATATATGTATGAACATACTATACATAAACAAGAATTTATAAAGTTAATGCTACATTTATTTTGATTTTCTTGGCACCAATATATTTTTTTCTTCTTTATAGTTATTATTTTTCTTTAACTTGCGTTAAGTAAATGTTAAAAGGAAACACTGAATACAAAAGTTTATATCAATGGATTACATTTCTGCTACCAACCATTTTTAAATGATTTTTATGATTATACCTTACCAGAAGGAAGGTATGTAAAAAGTTTTAAACATGTATTTAAGAAGAAACTTAATTTTTGTAGTCCAAACCCACTCAAAATTGCTAAGGAGCCTTCGAGGCACGCTGCAAAACTCAAATTGTTTTCAATATTTTAATTGAATATTCTAATTTGTGGCGTAATCCATTATATACAAAATGCTCTTAGTGAATGCCTCCTAATGCAACTTTAAGTCAGTCTCTGTTTCCGTCATCATTTGAGTTTTTTGAAGTTTGCCTAGAGTCATAGTTGACTAGCCGACTGAGTTGGTTGATTGCGGACTGAATGGTAATAACATATTGCTACTTTATTTTATATTCGTGTCAAAAAATGCTACGTATTTGTAAATCGATATAAAGACAAAGTCTAAATTGGTAGCAAGCTAACAGCAAAAAAAATTCTTCTGCTTATGATCTTTTGATATGGATTATTTTAGTAACGCTTGTTGTTGAACATCTGGCTAGCATTCGCACAGCTTTCAGCTCTTTTTGATTTTTATCTAACGTTATATGGCATTGTAAATTGCTGCTGTCAATTTATCTGGCTAATATATTGCCACACGTCTGCCGCTCTTCTTCTTAATGCCACTGCATTTACACCTTGCAGCTCTGCTGCGTTGTTACCATAGTCGACAACTTAGGCATCTCATTCTCGTGCTCTTGCAGCTCTTCTTCGTCCTCGCAGATGCTCTCGTGGTGCTTGCGAGACTCACGTTTACGCATGTAATTAATCAATGGTCGCTTCTTGTGCTCCTTGCAAAATGGGCAATCTTTTCGGAGCTGTTTCTCTGACTTTAATTGCTTGCATTTTTCTGTAAATAAGTAAATTGTGTTAACAAAAACTAATTAAATATACCCTGATCCCATGAAATGGGTAAAAAGTGTATTAAAGCTTTTTACACGCAGAAAAGAAAATCTGTGACCCCTTAAAGTATGAATTTTCTTGATTAGCACCAACAGCTGGTTGGGAAACACCGAATATTAAAATTTACTCGAGCACGCTATATATGCATTTTTTGTGTAAGCGTGTTCATGTTCACACTATTCAGGTTTTACTGTATTATTATTGATTGAAATTATATTAAGGTTTCTAGTAGAAAGTAAACACGCATACGTTCAATTAAGGACTGCTCATAGAAGGTTAAGGTCAGGGTATCTACGAACTATCTATTTTGGGTATTATTTTAAAAAGGCAAAGAAAATTAGGTATTTGTAGTGCGACGTCGACCAAATAGTTTTATAATATTTTTTTTTAAAACCAAGTTAGTACAGCATGAGTAATCTTTTTATTTTGAAATGAGCGGCAATAACAGTCGCACTTCACGATACGCTAATTGTCTAATGCCTCTAAGACGTGCTGGCAGCTAAGTTATTGCGCCGTGTCTTCTGCGCGGTAATTTTAATAGTAATACGTTGTTAGACAGTAAGCTCCAAACATCTGCTTTAAGAAGGGCGGTACTGTACAAATTATGTATCTGAACAGACTCATATTAAAAACTAATTTGTTAATTTATAAAATATTTCCGTTTAAAGTAAGTTTTGCATTAAATTACCTTCACTTATGTTAAGATCCTTGAAATGTGTTATCTGTATTTTATTATATCATAATAACGAATAATCAAATATTTGCTTAAATCGGTGCAAAGTTGTCAACATAAAAAAAACCTGATAGTAAAAAATGTTTGTCTAAAATTATCTTTAACAGTTAAACCACAACAACACCTCAAATAATGTATGCATACAAATGCACATTTGTACAATACATACATACATATGTACACATAATATTGATAATATTATAACTTTATAGTATTGGCTATCTAAATCGCAAAAAAAAACTCATATTTTCTAAAGAGAACAGTTAGTTTACAGCGAAAAAAGAAAAAAGTCAATTTTTGAGGCTCAACGAATAATCGGACACCTCCAAAAATTGTATGAAAAAATTAACTAATTAAGTAATTAATGTTCGGTTTCGTATCATTTTGTTTTTAAAACAGCCGGCAAGTGATTTGGAATGGACTGCACCAAATTCAAGCATACCTGGGGCTCTATAGAGTTCCACAATACTCCTAAAGCCTCTTTAAGTGCATTTAGCGTGTTAAATTAGTTTTTGATACACCTGCCTGGCTTTTTCTTCCCAAAAATTTTCAATAACATTAAAATCTGGGCTCTGTGCAGGCGTTTGCACAAGTTTCGGGCAGTAATGGATTAACCAAAGCTTTGCAACGCCTATAGTCTGCTTCCAGTCTTTGCTTGATAGAATGCAAAGTTGCTTGCGATACCCAATTTCTCTGCACTTTGCTTTATGTTCTTCATAAAAATATCCAAATAACCAAATTTATTCATTATTCCATCTATAAAATGTAAGTTTCCTACTCCAGCACTGGACATACAGCCCCAAACCATCATAGAACCTCCGCAATGCTTCACCGTGGCCATTGTATTTTTTTTTTATCAAATTCGGCATTTGGTTTTCGCCACTCAAACATCTTTCCATCGGACCCCAGCAAGTTAAATTTACGTAATTTAAAGGTTCTATTTACGGATGAAAGTTGAGCCTCAAAAATTGACTTTTTTCTTTTTTCGCTGTAAACTAACTGTTCTCTTTAGAAAATATGAGTTTTTTTTGCGATTTAGATAGCCAATACTATAAAGTTATAATAAATGTGAAAGAACAACAATTTTAACGCATTCCGTTATACTTTTTGAGCATGTTTCTACTGAGGAAGCAAGTGTCCGATTATGCGATGCTGCCACTGTATGTGCAATCAAAGGTATCGTTTACAGATACCCATATGCTGAAAACATTGTGGCTATTTTTAAGAAATTTCAGAAACAAAGTAAAATACACAGAATTTATGTATGTATGTTTTACAATGCAATTAACCTTTTTCACTGCACACAATAAACACGTTAATTTTCAGCCCACATGTTCTGTGTTTGACAAAAAGCTGAATGAAATGAGTATTCACTACATTTTCCGACGCACGACGCATTGTGATACGGCACAAGTTAGTTTGTTTATTACCTTGCACTCGACTGTAGGAATCCTTGCCTGTGCTGACACTCGTTGAGTGTTCCAACGTGCCATATGGGAACTTCTCATAATCACGATAATAACCGCTGCGCATGGAACCACCATAAGAGAGCGTTGTATCGCCAGCAAATACGCCCCAAAC
Source organism: Scaptomyza flava (assembly GCA_030179655.1). Taxonomy (NCBI): domain Eukaryota; kingdom Metazoa; phylum Arthropoda; class Insecta; order Diptera; family Drosophilidae; genus Scaptomyza; species Scaptomyza flava. Next base: position 2,528,924 of record JARNME010000030.1, on the reverse strand, counting down.
ATCCATGGTATCTGTTGTTTTAAGAAAGGGGCTCTATCTAGGTTGCACTTAAAATATTGCTTTTGTTGCCTGTTACGCGCCTATGTAGTGCGAGGTCGTTTCACTTTGTTTTTCTTGTTGTTCTTTTGTATCAGGCAATGAACTTTGACTCTTCTGTTATCGTAGGGAATTAACCATTAAGCGAAATGTTTTTTTTTATTAAATGAGTATAAATTTGTTTTTTTTTTTTTTTTAATTTAAAGTCAAGGTAACTAACGTATAAATACATCAAATAAAAACGCTGGGGAATTATATTCTGCTTTACGCATCCAGTTCACAACAGAAACTAAAAGTCGAACGCCATGTTACTGCATTTTTGTGGACCTCGCTACGTTCGTTCACTTCGTGTGTTGTTTTCGTTGTCGTCGTATTATTATTTTTTTTATTTTTGTTTTGTACTTTTACTTTGTATGCTTATTTCTCTTTTGAGTGTTTTGTGTGCAAAGTGACTATTTATATGTTTCTTCATCTGCGTCGCTTTTTCTGCCTGTATGCATATTATATATTTCCATTAATGAAAATATACCAGCCTTATTTTGTAGGTAGAATAACATATCAAACCTTTCTGGCAATGAAGCTTAAGCGACAAGATTTTTGATTTTGACTTGTGATTTGTATTACACTCCATAACTCCATAGAATGTCTGAAATCTGAAATGCCATAAAAATGATAGATTAGAAAAACCACTACCCTGTACAACTTGCCTTTGTTGCTCAAGCTATTTGGCGGTTAGGGCTCGATATTTTAAACACTTAAAATTTTAAGTGCTATTTCGACAATCGTAAACCACATAACTTTATTGTTTGGGCCCCATAGTTCAATACAATCGCAAACTTTAATAATTTGTGGCAGCACTGGTTGCGTTTAAAGCTCATATATTTTTTTTTCATCATTTGTGCGTGGTATCTTATGGTCAAACCAGTTTTAAATCTCATTTTTCGCAAAACTCAATACGCACAGTAGCATGCATCAATTTTTTGCAAAAAAAAAAAAAAATAATAATAATTAATCTAAGCGATGTGACGAAAACTTATTTCAACTGAACGAAATTAAATTTAAATTAATTGCAATGTTGATTTATATGTGGCATGCCAAAAATTGTTCCCATTCTACATACGTTGGAAGTTTTTTGATTAGCGCCGAGTCGCTAAAACTAGTGGCTGATAAAAAATAAGATAAATTAAAAATTGCTACCGTTGGAAACTTGATTTTGTATACCTAGTGACAGTTGGACTGGCAACAATTTTATCTGACACAAATTGTGGTTGATCGAACCTAATAAATGACAAGACCGGTGATTTTTGCACGTTATTACACTTCGGCTTAAGTATACCTTACGCTGTGCTAGAAATATCAAATCAAATAATTAAATTTTGTCCCGTAATATTTTTTTGCTCTGAAAGTTATATTTGAGCCATTTCAGGCCAGTGCACACTTGCACTCATAATTTTAATCATTTTTGTACTCTGCTTATTCACAATGCTCTGCTCATTCACAATGCTTACGGCGCTTCGCTGCTGCTGCGTAGTGAACCTTTCGTAACTAGTTTCGTGTCGGAGTCTCTTTTTCTTTCTTTGATTTTAGCAATGCTGTAAAGCACGGCTGAGCGCTAATCAAACAAGTGTCTTGTATGTATGTATTTAAATGTATTTTTATACATATCATAAATACACGATCAAACAGTCATTCGTAAGACAGTCGTACATAAGAAATGTATTTATTTTGTTGGCAAAACACATTAGCTTGGTCTTTCGCTTAAGCACTGATAACAGTCAACGATCGCTGTCATTGTCTTGTCTGCACGCCAAATGCAACTTTCCTGCTTACACAGATAAGACAATAGCTCTTTAGGTATTCATACTCTGATACCGAAGGAAAAGAATATGTTGGTTTTGTGCAATGTCCGTTTGATTAAACGTAATTTTGTCGACACCCTTAGTACTAACAATTGGAAACGTTGCAGTCGGACGCAACCGCAGCGGTATACTCGTTACCAGTTTTAAAACCGGTAAAAAGAGGCCTGATTGTAAAGGAGTACTGATGCGGCAAGGGTGTACGATGCCTTAAAGATTCTCCGATGCCACCATGTCTGCCTTCCAAATTTGGTGACTCTAGCTCGATGTTTGTATAAGGTGTGGAAGGGGGGGCTAGGGGTGGTATGGGTGAGCGTGGCATCCAAATTTTTATTTCAGATCTTTGTGGAATGTCAATTGCTATATTCATACCAAATTGGGTGTCTCTAGCTCAATGTTTGTAAAAGTCGGGATGGGGGCTGGGGGCGGTATAGGTGGGCGTAGCATCCAAATTTTTGATGCAGATCTATGAGGAATGTCAATTGCTATCTTCATACCAAATTTGGGTGGGTGTGGCCTTAGAACATTGATGCAGATTTGTGGGGGTCGTTGCCAGCTATCTTCCTACCAAATTTGGTGGCTCTATTTCCACAACTCTAGAAAATGCAAGCATTCCTGTTTTTGACAAAGCGCTGGGGAAGCTGGGGGCGGCTAGGGTAGTGTTAGTGGGCGTGGCATCCAAAGCTTTTTTGCAGTTTTTGGGGGGTCATCAACACCTATCTTGGCACCAAATTTGGTGGCTCTAATGCGAGGGGGCTGGGGGCTCCAAAATTTTTGCTGCTGTTTTTTGGGGGTTGCTAGTAGCTATTTCTTACCAAATTAGTTTTAGCTGTAAGGATATGCGAAATATGTGAATTTATCGGTTTTGAGTTATCGAATTTATCGATTTGCCAGCTCCCCAGTTATCATAGAACCCCAATCTTGACACTTTAATTGACTATCCTATAGATAAAGAGAATTGGAGTTCCAAGTCTCTAGCTTGAAGGGTGTGGAAAAAAGTTGCGAACATACAGACGGACGGACACCACGACGGACATTGCACACACCCAATATACTCTTTACCTTCCGTAACGAGTATAACAAAGCGAATGCAGAGCAAGAAACAGCGTTCGTTAATTTACGTGCGAGACTTCGTATTTTACTACCACGTTTCTCTTCCGCAACACCAATACCATCATAGTCGTTTACAAGCAGAGACAATAGTTGTACAACAACCAAATACTATTTAAATTTTGGACTGCCTATCTGTGTGAGTTACGGCAGCGAGCTATGCATGTGAGTTACTGCAGAGGAGTTTGATAGTGTGTGACTCTTAATAGTTACGCTACAGCGCGTATAGATGTTAACACATCAAAAATCCCTTTTTCATTTTTGTCTACTTTAAGTTGCTTAAACAGCATATTCAAAATACATAATATTTCTTAATATTTTATCGCTAGTTAAAAATGTATTCCTTATTATTATTATCTTTAACATATGTCTAAGTTGTGAAGCTATATTTTTTGTTTTCCTAAATAAAATTTGATGAAAAGATGCAGTCACAAACTAAGTGGAAATCTTTTCACGTTCGCGATGTCACGTTACAAATTACTAATCAACATGTAAAATAAATAAATGATAGTAACATACCAAAGTGATTTCAAAAATGGAAAACTACATTAATTTATTACGGCTCCACATTACATGCCACATTTCGCAAACTTTTGCATTTGACAAGGTTAAACATGACTTCCATTTTTTGTCGTTCGCGATGCACTGTTTTCTATAAATTATTTGAAAACGGCAAGTCTTCAAATCTTGTCTTTCACCATAAAAATAGTGTTGATAAAACGCATTTAACACATGAGAAAATATTTTTGAATATGTCAACTATTGCCATTTCTTTTTCATTTAAGGTCGTACAAATGTCAATTTCGCGATCCTGGAAATGCCCATATGTTTTAGATTCTTAAATTAAGTGTGAGTTTGGTTGACTGAACTATCTGATGGCATAATATGCACTGCCTTTGATTCATAGACACAGTTTTGTGCACCTGCAATGCAGCATGAAAGAAGGACTAAGAGAAATGGGAGTAGGAAATCCTGCTCTAAATAGCGTAAGGTGCCGTACAGCAACGTTTACTCCAACAACCGCATTTAGTTGGTAGCTTGATTGTCAAAGGCACAAGAATATCAACAAATCCGTTTGCACAGAGCAAATTACAGTAAAACCTCGCTTAACGAGCACCCCTCATAACGGGTAATTTGCATTACGAAAAAAAAATTTTTTAAAAACTTCTCGTTTCACATGACTAGGGAAAGTCCCTAATTGTAAAAAAATCATGAAAGACAGTTGAAAAAGGAAAAAAAAATACGTATAACGGCAAGCTTCATCATTCTGTGTTTAGCACTCGTTATGTTTAGACATATGTATTACATGTAATTTTTTTGTGAAATTTTAATAATTACATACACATTGTGATTTTTATTTTTTTTGCACTTTAATAACCCTTGCAAAAATGTCAACGAAAAAAAAAATATAAGAAGAAAATAAGAGAATTAAAATAACGATAGAAAAGAAACGTGAAATCATTTAAAATCGAGAACGAGGTGTGAGCGTAGCTGATCTAGCACGCAGATACAATCGGTCTACATCAACAATTTGTACTATCCTCAAGAACAAGGACAAGATTTTGGAGATAGATACTTCAAGAGGGGTTACACGAATATCTGCGCAACGGTTACGTGTTCTCGACGATGTTGAAAGGTTGCTTCTCATATGGATAAATGAAAAGCAATGACAAGGCGACGCAATTAACGAGAAAATCATTTGTGAGAAGGCGAAAATGATTTTTGCCGACCTCGTAAAGCAGACTCCAGGAACATCAACGGCCGAAAAAGAAGTATTTAAGGCAAGCCATGTGTGGTTCGAAAAATATAAAAAAAAGAACCGGCATTCACAGCGTTGTAAGGCATGGTGAGGCTGCAAGCGCTGACACAAAGGCAGCTTAGTACTTCATCGGCGACTTTAAGAAGCTCGTAGATTCTGAGGGTTCCCAGCTGCAACAAGTTTTTAATTGTGATGAGACGGGTCTTTTTTGGAAAAAGATGCCAAAGCGAACCTATATAACAGCAGAGGAGAAAGCATTGCCCGGACTCAAGCCAATGAAAGACCGTCTCACGCTGCTTTTTTGTGCCAATGCAAGCGGTGATTTAAAGATTGAACCACTGCTTGTTTCTCATTCAGAAACTCCACGAGCCTTCAAAAGTATAAAATCGGCAAAAACAGGCTAAATGTGAAGTGGAGGTTCAAAAAAAAGGTTTTGGTAACACGTAACCTTTTTATAAATAAATGATGTGTTTGGCCCTACTGTCAAAAAATATTAACTTAAGATGAATTTTCCCCTCTAGGTCTTGCTTGTTATGGACAACGCTCCAGCCCATCCTCCAGTCGTACAATATAACCTCCCTGAAGAATTTAAATTCATCAAGTTCCAGTTTCTGCCTCCCAACACCACTGCGTTATTCCAACCTATGAACCAGCAGGTTATTTCTAATTTTAAGAAGCTCTTTATTAAGTCACTCTTCGAGCAATGTTTTAAAGCAGAGTTGTCCAAAGTTTGAAAAGGCCGCCACGCGTGGTTGGCAAGAAAAATTCTGCCGGCGTAGCAGCCGACACATGTATAGAAAGAGAGAATATGTGTATTCTATAAATATAACGCTCGGCAGCTTGTTCTCTTACGATGCGCGTGTTCGGCTGCATTTGCTCTCTCGACTCATGTGTTCGGCTGAAGCTCAAAAGTCAAACGCGCAGTCATTCGCTATGCTGCATTGCAAAAAAATGTTTCACGTTGCCTTCGTGTTTCGCTGCTTCGCACACAAGCGCAATGTTTCATTGTGTGAGTTTGAACACCACTGTTTTAAAGTGACTGAAGGCACCAATCTCTCTCTCAGAGAGTTTTGGAAAGATCACTTGAGAAATTATATATTATTATATAAATTTTTTCAACGATAATGCTGTATCGCCTTTTCATCAATAGGCGTCGGCAAAAACAACTTTCTTTAGACAGCTTTCTAGTAAAAAATAATTCGGTATGTATCATAAATAATAAACTTTTTACATGCTTTTTGTTTTCTGTAAATCGAATTCGTATTCCAGGTTGATGAAGAGATGAAGGATCTAGGAGGCTGCTTAAGAATGTGTACAGAAATGTATATAATGTAATTATATTTGAATAAACCATATAGTATGTACATACAATTTTTTGACTATTTTTTTTTAGCATGGAACGTATTATTGTATTTTACATTAAATTATATAGGAAACTTTGTTTCGCTTTACGAGAGAGATTCTGGAACGAATTATGCTCGTTAAGCTAAGTCTTACTTTACTAATAATAAAAAAAATTGGCATTCTTATTTTCATTCCCAAAACTCACTTAATTGTGTATGCACTAATTCGCTTAGAAGCAGATCTACAATATTTCTTTTTAGTGTACATGTACAACCTTAGAAGCAGATCTACAATATTTATTTTAAGTGTACATGTACAACCTTGTTTTTATATAATTTTGTGGCTGAGCTGAGCATGTGTATTGTTCTTGCAACAAAATCTAGCAGAGCGAGCCCGGTAAGATTCGTGAGTCACTACGTGGTCATCGCATGATGAAATAAGAATACATATATGCATATAAGTATATGCATATATTGCCAATGCATTACAATTTCGCGAAACCCTTCGCTGTCCAAAAGCATAAACGGTCTGCAGTCGGCAGCTACAATTTTAACCAATGATGAAACAAGTGACTCTTCATTTGTTTAATATAAAACTTTTTTCTTTATCGGAATTTGTTTAATATTTGTGTAAGCACTCTCAAAAGCCCTTCAAATAGTTCTCGGTGTTTGCTAGCTAAATGCCGCCTCATATTCGAAATGTTCTTGCCGTTCAACTGCACACCACATGCGTTGCATATTGACGTGTTTGTTGCGGAGTCACTTTTAAAAAATAAATGCACTTTTTTATTTTCTTCGCGATTCATTGTAAGTAATTTGAAATAACAGCTCAGTGAACACAAAAGACCTACGCGCGTGTACAAGCAAAAGACTGATTGTGCACCAAAAAAAAAAACACATACACACACACATACGCAAAAGAGACTTTGGCGTTTGTGCTCACCCAAAACTCTACTCAGGAAACACGAGAAAAACGAATACGAAAAAAACTGTTTGCTTGAGCATACTACTCATTGATCAAGAACAAAAATGACTGCATTTTCTCGCTCGCTTTTTGCATTATGTCCCAATGAGAGTGTTTTTTATACCCTTAACCCATAAAATGGGTAAATAATGGTATAATGGTTTTGTGCAAAAGTATGTAACAGGCAGAAGGAAGCATCTCCGACCCTATAAAGTATATATATTCTTGATCAGCATCAACAGCCGAGACGATATAGCCATGTCCGTCTGTCTGTCCGTCTGACCGTCTGTCCGTCTGTATGAACGCGTGGATCTCAGAGACTACAAGAGCTAGAGACTTCTGATTTTGTATTTAAGTTCTCCTATACCATGAGCAGAACAAGTTTGCTTCAAATTATCGATAACTATTCTGGTTTCCGATATACACATAATATCGATAACAATAAAATATCGAATTTGGAAAATCTAAAAATGAGGGTTGAAGTAATGGATAATGATAGAACTTTTCTGAAAATTTCGTCCAAATCGATGGAAGCTAAGCCAGTATACCAAAGTCTTATATAAATTAAATATATTTATTACAACTGGGTTCAGGGTATCTTCTAGTAATGGTTTGTAGACTCAACATCATCTTAATATATAAATCGCACACAACTCTTTCTTTTGGCGTTCAGTGTATTAGTTGAGGGATGAAATAATGGATAATGATAGAACTTTTCTGAAAATTTCGTCCAAATCGGTTGAGAAACACCGGAGATATTGAACTTAATCGATGGAAGCTAAGCCAGTATACCAAAGTCTTATATAAATTAAATATATTTATTGCAACTGGGTTCAGGGTATCTTCTAGTCGGGCTCTCCCGACTAGAGCCTTCTTACTTGTTTTTTTTTCAGGCAGTCTGAAAGTGTCGACACTTTCTTGCGAGCTCTGTACAAAACATACCCGTAGCTTTTGTGGTTTTGCGGGTTTTAGTTCTTTCCCCTGTAAACAAACAAACAGGCAAACTAACTTTTTAACGACTTTCATTAAAGATAATCAAAGTGTCGGTCGACACGTATTTAAACTCAATATTTTTTGCTATATTTTCATTCTTTATTATTTCCCAAAATAATCCCGAAATTTAAGTTTTATTGAAACCGCCATTCACGTGATATTATTATCGTAAATAAATTTGCATTCTTCTTGTAAACTACATTAATCAAAATGTCCCGGCATAACCTCCATGCGTCGCTCCCATCGTTTCGATTTGAGTAAATTTTTTTGTTAAGTTTGTTGTTGTTGAAATTCCCTCAAAATCTAAACGTCATAGCTTTACATTTGCAAAAGTAACGTACCAAGAGAACATCTGTGTGTGTGTATGTTGGTGAATTTGCAACAGCAAACTAAATAATTATTAAAAATGTATCCGTTGCTGTTTCTTTACAGGAAAACCTTGGTGGAAATTCCAAGACAGTGATGCTGGCCACTATTTCCCCCGCTAGTATACATGCAGACGAGACGCTAGCGACGCTGAGATACGCGTGCAAGGCGCGGTCCATTGTTAATCGAGTTAAGGTTAATGAGTCACCACATGACAAAGTTATCAGAGATCTCCGCGCTGAGGTGGATCGTTTAAAGTCACTTCGTAACGAATACGAGCGGCAGCGTCGTCTCTCCTCTAACAACAGCAATCCACCAGAGCCACGCAAAATAATAATTGAGACATCTGTAGATGACAGTGAAGTAGAAGCCATGCGTCAGCAGCTTGCAGAACGCGAGCGCGAACTTAATCGTGCTCAAAAATCATGGATGGAGAAGCTTAAGGACGCTGATGAGCAACGTAAGTCTGAGCTTCGGCTACTTAAGCGCAAGGGACTCGCTATGGAACTGACTGCCGATCAGAAGCAGGCGTGTCTGGTTAACTTGACCGCTGATCCCATGTTGAGTGGCACGCTGTTTTATGTGTTGCCAGTGGGAACTGCGCACGTTGGACGGGGCCGATTGCCTGAAGCTCCAAATGCAGTGGTTCCGGATATTGTACTTGACGGTCCGCTGGTGGGAGTGCTGCACTGCAGCATCGATCACGAGCGCTCCGGTAGACTGTTTGTGAGTCCAGGCAGCGAAGACTTTGAGACTTACGTAAATGGCGAGCTTCTTGAACAGCGCCGTCAGCTGTTCAATGGGGACCGTTTAGTTATTGGCGGCTCTCATTATTTTCGTATTTCGAATCCGTTTTGCAGTCAGCGCGGAATTTTGGAACAGCAGCTCGTTGACTTCCAGTTAGCACATCAGGAGATAATGCAAAAGCAGCAAGAGCAGCTCCGCAACGAATTGGAGGAAGAGAAACGTGCTGCACTCTCAAACATTGAAATGGAACGTTTTCAACAAACACTTGATGTTGAGGAACGGCTGCAGTGCCTCGAACTGGAGCAGTTCAAGTACAAGTGTAACAGCGAAATGCTGGAAACGGAGCGACAGATGTTAGCACAACAGCAACTACTGCAAGCGAGCTGCCGTAACGTTACCACGTCTGCACAAAGGTCTACGTTATTAGAGGATGTACAGCGCATATTGCTTTATCCCAGCGAGGAGAGCCTTCATAGGACTCAACTTATGGTCAAGGAGGCCACACAACGCTGTCGTCAGCTAGGCCAGAAACTGGAGTTTCGTCAGATTCAAACGCCTGATGAATTTGGTTTACTCCGCACAGTAATTTTGGTTGTGGACAAGCAGCGCTGCCTTAAAGCTGAGTGGCCTATTGCAAGACTGGGTGTTTGGCTGGATCAACAGCGGGATGCAAATCCAAATGATGTGGCTGGTAACATATTCAGTAGTGTTGAAGTTGACTGGGAGCCTCTCGATGCAGATCTAAATGAAACACTAAATGATACGAATAATTCCAGTCGCATTGGCTTAAATCTCAGCTCCATAAAAGATGTACTGCTCAAGCAGCCACTTAAGCGGTTACTTAGTGGTTATAATAAGGACTACATGACCTCCACAACGAGCAGCGCCTCGCCCACCATTAAACTTGCTCAGAAGACCAAGCGGCTGCTCACATATGAGCTAAATGAACAGCAACACTTAAGAAGCTTAAGCGACTTTGAACAGGCACAACAGGAGCTGCAGAACATGCAGCGAGCTGCGATGCGTTTCCGCCGACATTGCGAAGAGGCTCTTCGGCTGCGAGAAAATCAAGCACATGTTGGTCTACTTCCTGCAAATTTGCTAGAGTCATTAGCCCTTCTGGACAATGCGCTGCATGGCATGCACAATTCCATGGTGCAGTTCGGGGAATCGAGTTCTGTCACCTCGCCGATCAAAGCTCAAAAAGCTGTGCGTTTTCTTGTCGATTGACGAATTTGTTCACGGAAGAATGTGCGACATTCGTTCCTTTAAGAACGTAAAATTGTTAGCGACATAACTTAAACCGTATAAGCATTTTAAAAACATAGTTAAATGTTTAAAAAAAGGTAGGTATTTGAATGGTTGATTTTTCCATTATCCAATTTCATTTTTATTATTTGTAACTTGCCTTTCTTCATACAATTTACTGTTTTTGTTTGTGCAAACTAAGTTGTTACTTTCATTTTATTTGATGTACAGTTTGTGAAAACAACCAAAAAATAAATAATATGGTGAAGTATATTAATATCATACGCACAACATTGTTTGCATTCTTTTGAATATAATTTTAATATATAATTGTAACAAATATTCTAAATAACATAATCCTTTAGGTTATTTAAAACGACATTCTAAAAGCAAAAGAGATATTGATTACAGCGTTTTCTCGAAGGTTGGTTCAACATCCGACGGCTCTACTTTACCGTTTAGATCTACAACCCAATCGCAGAACTGACCATGCTTAAGGTTAACAAAATCGGCTACAAAGACATTTACACGTGGTGATTGACCGGTGATGAAGGGCCCTGGCAACTGCTCCAATATCCAGGGCTTAAGTGTCTTATCAACATGCATTGCAGTGCGCTTAAGCGTGTAGAACACGCGCAAGGCTATATATCGCCCAGTAGGCGTGAGCAGACATTGGGACACATGCCCATGCTGTGGCAGTCGCGACAGCAGCGAAGCCGCTAAAAACGATTGCAACTTTTTTACGCTAGCCGTGTTGGGCCAAGGAGTTGGCCAGGCATAACTGGGCCAAAATTGTGAGGGCAAAGCAATCGGACAGCGTCTGCATATCAGCACCACTTGTCGTTGCAGTTGAGCACATCGATTAAGGGAGCATTCAACCAATGAACCATCTGTTGTGGCATACAGCCGTTGATCAAAGAACTCCAACAGTTCCTTGTGCAGCTGCTGGTGCTGCGCTACAGTAATATTATAAAAATGTTGCAAATCCAGGATTACCATCTCCTCAGGATGCGTATCTAAGAATTGAAGTATCTCCACCAGCGGCTCAAACACCTCCATGGCAAAGAGTCCATGGCAATAGTAAAACTTACCATTACTTTGTGCGATACGCAAATCAAAATAACGAACGCCTAGCTGGAGTTGCTCCAAAACGCTAGACGATTGAGTCTTGGACCAGCGACGCACAATGCAGGGAAAAAATCGGTGCCAATGTCGTATTGCGCTTTCCGCATCGGGCGCTATCTTCGAACTGCTGTTAATTCCGTAAGTCATTGAGTTGTGAGAACCTTCGTTAGGATTGCTTTGGTCAAACAATGGCGAAGTTTGTGTTGAATAAGATCATATACCTGGAATGGCTAAATTTACAATTGATAAATCGCGCAGCTTAGGCGGCATATCACGCATCCAATGCTCTTTGGACATGCTGGCTGTAAAAAGGCTTTGGGTGTTTAATTTTCGGCGCTTTCAATTGAATTGAGCTACGAAATTTCTGAATATGCAGCAGAGTGGTTCTTATATACATATTAGAATTGTGTCGTGTCGTTCAGATTAAGTTCATATGAACGGGTCATCGAAATGAACGAATGAACTAATTCAGTAATTAGTGAACGAATTTCGTTCATTTATTTTGGCGGAAATCGGAAATTGTTTAAACATAAATATTGTTGAATTTTCTCAAAATAAAATGTCTAAGAGGAAACGTAGTGTGGTATGAAACCATATTATTGGAATTTAGGGTGGAACAACCAGCAAGTGTACTTATCGCAAATCCGTGCTGAGCATAGCTGGCGCGTCTTAAAGCAATTATACACACCACTTAAAGCTGAAGCATCCAACAGCTACTACTACTACTACACCGAACGTCAAATTCAGGAAACCTCTGAAGCTGATCCAGCAATTGAGGCTGAGGCAAGTCCCTCGATTTCGGTTGCTGGTCAACAAATGATTACAAATTTTATCAGGCGACTCCCAACTGGCAGAAAAGTTGAAAATTTGTTATCAATCTAATTAAAATTTTAAAATGTGTTTGTTAGGCTCAAAAGCTACAAAACAAATTTATTGCATTCAAAAATGATACAATGTTTTTTCAAACCAACTGAATAAAGTAAACTGTCGTTCATAGTTCAGAACAACTGAGCAACTGAACGCCTGTGTGTCAAGATAGCAGCGGTTGGCGAGCATCGATTTTCGGAACTTGGTTCATGCCAGAATCATGCATGAACATTAACGTTATCAAATTTTTTGGCATGGAATCAAATCATTTTGGAGTAGATATGTTTAAAGAAGAAATCTGAATTTTTTTTCTGCAACGCTTTGCTTATTTGAGCTTTCAATATGGGTAATACAAATGATAAAACAATTCCATTCCCATCATTTCATAAATATCTAAACTCAGAGATACTAGTCCCGAAAAGTGTTTATACTCTGAATGAGTAAGGCCCAATGTTTCAATGTCCGGTTAAATTTTCGTTTAGCTAACTGCCGCATTATTTTGCTGGTCGAGTTAAAACAGTTTGGTTGTCTCAAAGCCAAAATAACCTTTCATCGATAAGTAACTATCGCCTTAACAGCGTTGCCATTTATAGCGAGCGGCTCAGCTGTTTTTTGTTATTGTTTTGGTTGGTGACTGGCAAATTTTGCATATTTTAAATATATTCGCTTTCTGAGGAGCATTTGTTAGTTGAACGAGTGGAGTCGAATCAGCATATTTTAGAGTTCAACAAGAGCGACGCCGTTACGTGGAAGCAGAAGGACGAAGCCTGGCAGAAACTTGCTGCTCAGTTCACTGCGCAAACTGGTGTGAGTCGTTCGTGGAAAGCCTTGAAGGACAAATATGCTGTGCGATGCTATTTTTCTTTAATAACAATATAAATATACAATTCAAGGGACAGCTGTTTGCTTTATCGATGATTCTTATCGATATATCGTGACTTTAACGCGCTATAAATTTTAACCGACACCCAGCCTTCCGGTTAGTTTGTTTCTCATATACTCCTAACCGAACATTGAACAACTCAAATTCGACTAAACTTAGAATAATACTACGTTTATGCTTGCAAAAAAGCATGAATTCAGATCATGCTTTTTTAAAAAATACTAGCATAAACACAAAATCGTGATTTTTTCTACACACGTATTTTGACTATGATTTTTTGGAAACATCATGATTTTTTGTGTAAGCAGTCTGGCAACGCTACTGTGTGAAATCAGCTGTTCCGCACTAATTAAATTGCTGCGAACAGCAGCTCCATTCTTGACTTTAAAAGACAACGAACCATCTCTGATGTTCGCGTTTGCCGTTGAATTAAAAAAAATTTGTATTTTTATTTAAACTTTTGAAGATTGAAATCGTTTAACGTTTTGGCTTTCGGTTTATCAGCTGTTTGTGCTGATGTGCTGCCACCTTTTTCATATGAAGCTGCATAGGTGGCTCCACCCTTCAGAAAAATCATGATTTTTATAAAATAGCATAAACAGGCGTATTTTAAAAAGTGTGATTTAAAAAAATCATGAAACAGCAAGCATAAACGTAGTATAAGTTGACTAACCGGACATTGAAATATTGGGCCTAAGACGTATACACGATTAAAGCCTACAATTTTAACTATTTAGGGTAGTTTCCTCTACGTCCGGTTAAAGTCGTAGTTATTTAAGCTCTGTATAAATTTAATGCTCGTTGTAAACAGTGTTAAACGAATTTGGTTTTCTCAATGCAAAGTTAGCCTGTTAAGGTCCGTATCCAGTACAATAAAAAAATCCTGGCAGGAATTATATTTTGGAAGCGTGGGCACAAGATTAATATGGCTTTTTGACTTACATATATAGCTTAAGAGATACATGATCGCACTAAGGCATCAAATTTAAAAAGTAAACAAACCCACAAACACAAAATAAAACATAGTGGCACATAGTTAATTTTGGCTATGCCAAGACTATGATACCCTTCACACAGCCAAATCAATGCTCCCCTCTCTTATTAATGTTTCTGTGCAGTTGTTGGTAATTTTTCGCTAATATTTTTACTCTTGAGCGTCATTTACTTGTTCGTGTGCGACAACAACAACAATTTGACATGTAGGTACCTGAAAGTGCACGACAGAGACAACAATTGATAGAACGATATTTTAAACTTGTATGGTGGCTATGTCGTAGAATGCTCCGATCGAAATGAAATTTCATAGTGAACAAACCCGACATGATCTAAGCAATCTGTGAAAGTTTCATCAAGATCGGTTCAGCAGTTTGCCCGGAAATCGTGTTGATATGGTAAATTTATATGGCGGCTATATCGTAGAATGCTCCGATCGGGATGAAATTTCATAGTGAACAAACCCGACATGATCTAAGCAATCTGTGAAAGTTTCATTAAGATCGGTTCAGCAGTTTGGCCGGAAATCGTGTTGATATGGTAAATTTATATGGTGGCTATATCGTAGAATGCTCCGATCGGGATGAAATTTCATAGTGAACAAACCCGACATGATCTAAGCAATCTGTGAAAGTTTCATCAAGATCGGTTCAGCAGTTTGGCCGGAAATCGTGTTGAAACAGACAGACAGACGGACGGACAGACGGAAATCAATTCCTGAGCTCGTACTGATCATTTTGATATAAAGTTTATGGGGTCTCCCATCATTCCTTTAAGGCGTTACAGATTCATGACAAAGTCAATATACCCTGTGAAGGGTATAAACATGAATAGTGCGAATATGTTTACTCCGTTGTTGGTAGCATATGTTGTTGCAGTGCCAATTCTTTCCCATGCCTGTCTCACCGAAATAAGGTCAAAATGTTTTTTGTCTGTCAACCTCCAAAGGCATGGTCGCGACTCGAGAGATTTAATAAGCAAAATCTTCCCTTTCGTGAATTAAATTTTCCACCCGTTTTTTGGTTTTTCTTTCCATTATTATTTATACGTTTTTATAAACGTTTTATAAAATGTGGTTGCTGGCCTGGGCACAAAAAGATATATGATTTGGTATTTCCTGAGCCTAGCGCCAGTGTGTACATATTGTATAAATCGATACTTTCGATAAGCAGTTAAGTATTTTTTGCTACGTTGGTAGATACCTAGATTTTGTATGAAATTTTTTTTTTTTCGCTGTACTGGAAACGGACCTTTAGGCGACTAAGTCTGAAAATTATGATTCTGATTCTTGTAGAACTCAACAAAATAAGACGAATGTATTACGTATCAATTTATCGATAGCTCGCATGGTTATCGAGATATAGTTAGTAAAAAAATTTAAAAATATCGATATATCAATTTTTCGAAGTTTAATAGATTTCCGAAAAATACGCAAATATAATTTATCGATAAATCGATATTAATCGAGCTATCGATAAAAATATAACAAAATTTCTTTTGTATGATGAAGTGTAATAGATTTCTAAAAAATAAGACGAAAGTATTGAATACAATTTATCGATATCTCACTTTGCTATCGATGTATAGATACTTAAAAATCGACAAATTAACATATTTATGTATGCGTACTTGAGACAAAAAAATGAAAAAAATTATAAGTTATAAGGTAATATTTTCGACTTATTTTTTTGAGGTCTACAAGAATCAATCTTCAGACCTTGTCGCCTAAGGAATCGTAGAATCCCCGTTCTTTTGCTACGTTACTAGAGTCCTAGAACACACACAGCCAAAGAAAAAACAATTCCCGCTGCGACGATTTTGTATGTTAATTTTTTTTTTTTTTTCGCTGTACTGGATGCGTACCTTTACGTTAAGAAATTCTTATTCTATTGCAAGTTTCTGCCAGGCTTCGTCCTTCTGCTTCCACGTAACGGCGTCGCTCTTGTTGCACTCTAAAATATGCTGATTCGACTCCACTAGTTCCACCAACAAATGCTCCTCAGAAAGCGAAAAGTTTTTCCCACGGAACTGTTTGCAATCAGGCGTGATCATTTTAATTTTATATATTTAAAATATGCAAAATTTGCCAGTCACTAACCAAAACAATAACAAAAAACAGCTGAGCCGCTCGCTATAAATGGCAGCGCTGTGTATATATGTGGCAACGCTGTTAAGGCGATAGTTACTTATCGATGAAAGGTTATTTTGGCTTTGAGAAAACCAAATTGTTTTAACTCGACCAGCAAAATAATGCTGTAGTTAGCTAAACGAAAATTTAACCGGGCATTGAGATATTGGGCCTTAACCCTAATCGGACATTTAGAAACTAAATTTTGACTAAACTTATGATAGTTACGCTAACCGGTCATCGCGAAAACGGGCCTTAATGGTAAAATTTGTACTACCCAGTTTTTGAGTAATTTTTTAAAGCCCTATAAAGTGATCACCAAAATAAAGCCTTACTATCTGTTCTCAGAGATTATGGCCCTTAGACCATACCAAATTTAAACTTGAATCTTAGCAAAGCTATAGCAATTAAAGCTAGTGAAGGCTACCATACAGATATTGAGAAAATTAATTAATTGTAAAACAATTTAAACTACAAGGAATTCCTTTTTCTTCTTGACGGCATCCTCATCTGCGGTAATCTTATCGATCTTCGATTGATCGATGTTCTGCTGTTTCTTCCTGCATTCTTACCGACATTCTTGTTATTTTTTCTGGCATCCTCATGTTTGCTAATCTGCTTGATTCATGGCTGGTCGGTGGCTAACCGTCTGTTCACACGCTCAGCGGTCTTCCTCTACGCATTCGTAGGCTCTATTTCATAAGCCTGATCGCCAAAAGCCTGGTTATACCGCTTTTCCTACCACCAATTTTATGGGATGGTCAAAACATTAAGACTCTATTCTCTTGATTTGCTCTTTCATTATTTTCGCTATTCTCTTTTTTATTTGTTCAAATATCAGGGTTATGAGCTATTCATCAACTGCCGGTTGTATTTTCTGCTCCGCCGGCATTGGTACCAACTGCGCCTCTCTGCTAGCCTACCTGTTCAATTTCACACTTACTCTTTCAACTGAAACCACGTCTGTCACGAATGTAACGAATGCGTGCCCCAGGCCACCGTTCGTATCCCCTTCGGGTGACGAGAGTTTTCAGAATTCTGTATGTTATATTGTGTGGTTGTGTTATCAGAGCCGCGGCTTGCTTTCTGATTTATGTACCCTTTGCAATCTGGCTTCTTTTTACACCTTTTAAACAGGTGTTGAGTATACAGCAGCCGGTTGCGTCCGTGTAAAACTTTTCGACTTGTTTTTTTTTTTACATGCTTTTATTTAACTTTAATTGTCTGTTTGTTTGTTTGTCTGTATAGGATTTTTGTAATCAAATTTTCACCAAGTTCCCGACTAGCTAGTGACATAATTCACCCTATCTCTATAATTTCTAGAATTGTTTACTCGTTGCTCCATTTCTCTCGATTCAATTTCCATTTTTCCAATTGCCATTTTGCTTTAACCAAAGTATTTAATAAGTCAACTTCCCTTTCGCTACAGGAGTCAGCATGAAACGCCCGAGCAATGTCACAAAGCAGTACGTGCGATAGATGTGATTCATCCGACTCCAAAGTCTGCAAAATCAATGACAGTGTTCCTCAGGGAAGCACTTTGGGACAAACAGAAACGACCTAGCTCCCGCCACCTACGCAGACGACACAGCTCCTTCAGCCATTTTACCAGTTCAGCTTTCTTTGTTTTCTTCAAATAAAAACAAGTCGTCGTACCCTACTTTTGCTACAAGACTCAGAACCTGCTGTTACATGTGAGTCAAAGCTTTTTTGAAAAACATCCAAAAATACAATTTACATATTCAGTAGGCAGCTCTATGCGCTCTGCTCGCGCGTCGGAAAACCTTCCGATTTATTCGTTTCCGCAACATCTTCAAAAACAGTAAATATTGTGTATCCCACAGCACTTCAATAAATATCGAATTGAAACGAAACGCTGCACAAATCACAGTTCAATATTATCAAATTTAGTTTAGTGGGTGGCGTAGAAACGCGCGCAGGGTCTGATAGATGCATATGTAAACTTGCTAATATTGACGGAAAACTGGTGAAAATAAGACTAGGCTCTACTTAATAGTGACCAATAAGTATACAGTATTCTAGAGAAATCATTTCGTACTTCGTGCATTCGGTCTGCTTTTGGTCTAAATTTGCACGGCGGAACCCACAGTTCGGCTGTTGAGCTGACTGCGCGCTCTCGCATTATTTTTGTTTGCGATTAGATGCAGAGAGGCAGTAGACTGAGACCATTATACAAAAACAGTCTTTGCATCATGGGACGGTCGATCCACGCAGCTCTGCTGTTTATATGCGTATCATAGACGAATAATGTAACAAGACGGGTCTTAAGAGCTAGAATTTTATGTTAATTAACAGAGTCGCAACCACGAAGAGGACAACTGGGGAAACAGCGAATAGCCAGTATTTTTCATTACTTGTTTTCACACTTTAAGGCCTGTACGCATGAGCCCCGTACAGCTCCCGTACAGTATACATGAGTTTTACGACCGTAACAACAAGTGTTGAAAAATGCACATATTGTGGCGGTAGGCTAATTTTTTTTTTGTAAATAAATCGGAAATGCAACTGTGTTTTTTATGCTTAAATTCAAAATACTGATTCACGACCAACGCGCGCTACTTTTGTGTTTGAGTACAACTAACGCCCTGCTGCTGGCGGTTGTGAAAAAAGCAGGCTGCAAACCCAAAAACATTTAAGTGAACCCATATTTGATGGGCAGAGCTTAGATTACTAAAGATTATGCTTAACATAACCGAAACCACTTAAAAGACTCAAAGCAAATTCACCTTACAGATCTATACCTTGTAATAGATCAGTGGCAGTACAATCCTGTTTATATGTTATTTAAATTGTACCTTATTAATTTATTAATATATTTTTATTCAATACTTCTTGCGCAGCATTGACTTCCAAAACAATAAGTATGGCTTTATTGGAGCCTGAATTAGGTTAATTTTGTTAATATTATCAGAAAAATGTATAAGCCGGCTCTTGACCGACATGTTTTTGTTTTTTTTACGACTGTAAATAGCTGCTGAAAGCTATTTACTGCCCGTAGCATTTTAACATAACATTTTAACATTTTCATTGTTCAACACTACCGTACCAGCAGTAGCTAACAGAACTGCAGATCTAAAATGTACGTACTGTACTGAAGCTGTACGGGACCATTTTTTTTATATGAAGTTTTTGCTGTACGGGAGCTGTACAGGCGTCTGCGTACAGGCCTTTACTCGATACAATGCCAGCTGGTGCATAGTCGGCCATCATTGTTTAGCTTTTTGTTGTGACTGCAAAGTGTGCGAAGCGCAAGGCATAATTAATTGTTGCCGCGCTTCAATTCTCTTGTTGGTTTCACAAAATTTGAAATCGACAATTTTAGACTTTTGCTTTTTTCGGCTTGCTGCTGCTCACTAAGAAAGGGTGGAATAAACTTCATATGAACTTTGTGCAGTTGTAGAGCAAAACATGAGATACTTCAATATAATGTCTGTTTTACATGCTTATATATATTTTGGCAATAAGTTTGGGCTAACACAAGTTGTATATAAATAAATTAACTAACACTTAACACACGTATTTTGTCTTTGTATACTTGAAATAAACTATTAATATATTAAAATTATATATTCAAGTTTTTGTTGACGATAACTGAATATTGTGATAAGGGGTATTTTTACTTTGTTCTATTTGTGCGTCTCATCTACGTCAAGCCAGCACGTTGCTTGTTTGTAAAAATGTGTTAGTATGTCTATGCATGTGCGTTTGCTTCATTGTTGCTGGGCCAGCTCGTTGAGATTTTTGTTAGTATTTCTTTTTACGTTTTTTCGACAAATACATTTAGGGTATTCAGTAGCTATGCTATGTGCGTAAAGTGTTATATATAATACAGTGTAGCTAGTGAGTGCACTTTTTACGTTTCTTTTGTCGTATAAGTGCTAAGTCAGCTGTTTGCCAGTTCGATGACAATACAAACGATATTGAAATTGAATTGATTAATTGTTAAACTGAAAACAATATAATAAAATAAAGCGTTTTATATCATTCTCCCGCACTCTATTTGCTTTTGTCGCTTCTGACACTTTTAAAAACATCAGTTTAGTCTTTTAAGGCCCAATATTTCAATGTCCGGTTAAATTTTCGTTTAGCTAACTGCCGCATTATTTTGCTGGTCGAGTTAAAACAGTTTGGTTTTCTCAAAGCCAAAATAACCTTTCATCGATAAGTAACTATCGCCTTAACAGCGTTGCCACATATATACACAGCGTTGCGATTTATAGCGAGCGGCTCAGCTGTTTTTTGTTATTGTTTTGGTTGGTGACTGGCAAATTTTGCATATTTTAAATATATAATATATAAAATTAAAATGAACACTCCTGATTGCAAACGGTTCCGTGGGAAAAACTTTTCGCTTTCTGAGGAGCATTTGTTAGTTGAACGAGTGGAGTCGAATCAGCATATTTTAGAGTGCAACAAGAGCGACGCCGTTACGTGGAAGCAGAAGGACGAAGCCTGGCAGAAACTTGCTGCTCAGTTCACTGCGCAAACTGGTGTAAGTCGTTCGTGGAAAGCCTTGAAGGACAAATATGCTGTGCGATGCTATTTTTCTTTAATAACAATATAAATATACAATTCAAGGGACAGTTGTTTGCTTTATCGATGATTCTTATCGATATATCGTGACTTTAACGCGCTATAAATTTTAACCGACACCCAGCCTTCCGGTTAGTTTGTTTCTCATATACTCCTAACCGAACATTGAACAACTCAAATTCGACTAAACTTAGAATAAGTTGACTAACCGGACATTGAAATATTGGGCCTAAATTAATAATTTATAAAATTTACTTACTTTTACAACCAAAACTCGCCTAGTGTGACCTAATTTCACTAATTCAATAATCTCGAAAGCAGCTGTCTTTGTAAATAGTCTGGCAACCACTCAATAACACATATAGTACAATAGTAGCAAACATACCCAGAGGCATGTTTGCTGTGTTAAAAATGCTTCTATGTGTTTGTTGTAAAGCTTTCATATAACACTTTAGTACTTTACGCACATAGCATAGCCAATGACCATTTAACAGAAAGACGGGTTTTAAGAATTGCTGATGTTAACGAGCTGTAAACAAAACAGCAACCGATGGGCATACACACTAACGAGTAGAAAAGTTGGTTTCCCCTTATGACGAGCAGCTACGCTTGTTTTGATTATTGCTTTTTTGTTTACAATACACATCGGCCGCCATGTTTGATATGCTTTGTTGTTGTTTTGCACTGCTGTCTTGCTGGTGTGCAGTGCTAGCTAGCTAGTTGCCTAGGCAACTAAGTCAATTCATTTTTGCATGTTATATTGCCAAACTGAAACATGCAATTTATCATTTTGTACTAAACTCTTCATTTAAATGCAAAATTTTATATAAAATTATGATACATATATATGTTTGCTAAACCATTTAATTTATTTTTGACGCGTTTTTTAGCGCACACAACACAACTATTTAAATACAACAATTAAAAAAAACTGTCTTGTTTTGATTATCATTATATTTCAGTAAATTTAATTAAATTTATGACAACATTTAAAAAAATTATCTTTTTATATGCTTTTTTTATAAAGCCTGCCTTCTATGTCTCTCAAGCTATTGTTTGTTGTTAGAATGTAAGAATGAATTATATGCTATTAAAGAAAATTGCGAAAATCATAACGATAGGACAGTTTGTAACAGAAATAAATTACTAGATTTAAGTAACGACACTTGCCTTTACGCACTGCTCAACCTTCAAAAACCGGAATGTACCATAATTAATAACCAACACGTCCCCGAATTCGAGGAGATACTTCCGGGTACAATAATGCTGAACGGATTCAACGGTTTCGTTATGCTAGACGAAAAAAGACTGCAACTTCAGGGAACATTCCTCATCCAATATAGAAACTCCACAGTCAAAATTAAGGACAGAATCTACAAAACAGAAGAGATCCAACCCGCAGAGCCAGAGCCACCCCTGTTCCAGCTTTCAGTAGAAAAAACTAAACTGGATGAAGTTTTTTCGCTACAGATGATCAACGAGTTAAATATAAACAACACAAAAACACTGGAGAAAATCGGAGCCAAAGAAACTTTACAGGACACCCTCAGCTACACTTCGCTCAGCATCCTATTTTTAATTATAATAGGATAACCATCGAACTCATCAGAAGAAACAGAGAAACAACAACTACGAAGAGAAAAGTAAGCGAAGACAACACTTCAAGCAATAAGGCTCTAGAAGGAGTTTATGTAGCGACCGAGGACGCTCGCACTTAAAGGGGGAAGAGTTAACACCCTGCATGTCAAAGTCTCGACAAGTATGTAGACAGCCAAGACACAACAACAACTTGGCTGACGAGACTCAACAACAACAACACAAGCAGTCACCATATCACGCGCAGACACAGGTTGCGCAAGAAGCCACGAGCGCTGACCAAACATCAGCAGCGGCTCACCGTGGGACAGGCGGATGCAACCGGACACCCTCATACTGCAACGCTCTACAGGTGCGAACGGCAGAGGGCACAGAGGAGAAGCCACGTGTGCTGAGTGCGCACTCTAGAGGCCAGCGACCGTGGGACCAACAACGACGGCGGTATCGACGGCAGCGGAAGCATAAGCAGAGACGCCGGCAGAGCGTAGGTTAAGTGGTAAATTATAAGTCAATTTGTAATTAGTTCTTAAACAACATCTCAAGAATAAAGTTGTTTTTTTTATTAAATTAATTTTCTAATTATTTAATTCATGCGCTAAGGGGTAAATAATAAATGTGTTTTTTTTTTATATATATAAACAATATCTTTAAATTTATAGTTACAGATTTATTGACCCAGGATTGTTGACCCTGAGGAATTGCCCGGGCTAAATGATCCTGGGGCACAATGAATAGCCCTGGAACAGAAGGATTACTTTGGAGGCATGCGCTTAGGAGGATCACCCTAGATGGTGCGCCAACATGGATGGATGGATGTGCCCCTGGAACAAACCCCAAGAAGGATGTGCCAGAGGGATGACAACGGAAAGATGTGCAAAGGCGAGCTGAGCTGCTATGCAGCTCTGTAAGTATTGAAAATAATATATTTTGTATTTTTATGATATTAAAATAATTTATTTTCTTTTTTATTGCGAGTGCATGGGCTTATATATGTACATTGGAAATGTAAGGCTGGAAGGATGATACTACACTATTCATGGAGACATAGAAGGCAGGCTTTATAAAAAAAAGCATATAAAAAGATAATTTTTTTACATACTTGTATACTTTATTAAATATAATACTAATGCGATTTTCTTATATGTATTTTCAGACACATGCATCTTTATTTGATTACATTTTAAAATAATTGTTGTATTTAAATAGTTGTATTGTATAAATGCCTATTTAATTTTTGAAATTTATTTAAATTATTGTTATGAAACGATATTATATAGTAGTTATTCAATTTATTTATAATTTAAACTATGAATTTTTAAATGTTGTCATAAATTTAATTAAATTTACTGAAATATAATGATAATCAAAACAAGACAGTTTTTTTTAATTGTTGTATTTAAATAGTTGTGTTGTGTGCGCTAAAAAACGCGTCAAAAATAAATTAAATGGTTTAGCAAACATATATATGTATCATAATTTTATATAAAATTTTGCATTTAAATGAAGAATTTAGTGCAAAATGATAAATTGCATGTTTCAGTTTGGCAATATAACATGCAAAAATGAATTGACTTAGTTGCCTAGGCAACTAGCTAGCTAGCACTGCACACCAGCAAGACAGCAGTGCAAAACAACAACAAAGCATATCAAACATGGCGGCCGATGTGTATTGTAAACAAAAAAGCAATAATCAAAACAAGCGCAGCTGCTCGTCATAAGGGGAAACCAACTTTTCTACTCGTTAGTGTGTATGCCCATCGGTTGCTGCTTTGTTTACAGCTCGTTAACATCAGCAATTCTTAAAACCCGTCTTTCTGTTAAATGGTCATTGCCTTTATCAATCAAATCAGGCGTTGACTCAGCATTGTCATTTGTTGGCTTACTAGGCTGTTCATCTAATATGTTCATGTGTATCAGAATTTCTTAGTAGAAATTGACTCTTTATTTTCCCATTCCGTGTTCGGATAATACTGTAGATAACCCATACTACCTGTTCCATACTTTCATTCAGGAACTTTGAGTCATCAACTACAGTCCTAGTATTAATCATATTAGTTTCATCTTTAACAACATCTCTAGCCACTATGAATTTTATTGATTCAGCTTCCCATAACTTATAGGCGTTTGGCATATAGCCAACTAGAATACCCTTTATTGACTTTTCGGTCGTGTTTTCTTGTGAGCTCCGAGTCTCTGTGTAAATTATAAAGTTGAATTGTTTTTAAAGCAAAAAACACTGGACACAAATTTTGCGCAGGCTAACTGGTGTTAAAATACACATCAAATATAAACAGAAATACAAAATTATAATATTTTTGTATCTAATAGTTGCGCGGGAGCAAATTACAAATACGAACGCATCATATACCGACATTAGAAACACTCACGCATAATACAACAAAACATAACATAATTACAAAGAATACAAATCGCACAAAATCACTCAAAAACATACAAAAAACACTCAATTACACTGTCAAACAGAATTAAACATATCAGCATGGCACCCATCACAAAGCGTCAGCGAGAAAACTCTGCTGGAGAGATTAAAACCAGCAAGTCCATCGATGGAGCTGCAATCCTCCAGCTCATGATGCAATTAACATTAATTGTATCAAGCTCCAGCTCATAAACCAACGCTTTGACGAGCAAGCCGGTGTGATCGCGTCGAAGATGAGTGATTGCGATGAACGCATGCGTCGGGTTCAAAAACTGGAGGATGATGCTGCTTACTCACACAGCTCTTTAAAACAAAGTTGGCCACCTTGGAGGCCAAGCTTAGTGCCCAGGAAAACGCAAGTGTAGCCACTGAGTTGAGGCTACACGGCGTGCCGCTAGCAGATGGGGAGCAGCTGCGCACAGTATTTAACACATTTCGTGACATCTTTAGGGTCAGACAATCTGCAGCGACGCACAGTGGCGCCCGTAGAACAAGTCAAGTGTCAAAAATCAAAAATTGCATGTGCCTCTAAAAATATTGAATGAATCATAATTTTATATAAAATTTTGCATTTAAATGAAGAATTTAGTACAAAATGATAAATTGCATGTTTCAGTTGGGCAATATAACATGCAAAATGAATTGACTTAGTTGCCTAGGCAACTAGCTAGCTAGCACTGCACACCAGCAAGACAGCAGTGCAAAACAACAACAAAGCATATCAAACATGGCGGCCGATGTGTATTGTAAACAAAAAAGCAATAATCAAAACAAGCGCAGCTGCTCGTCATAAGGGGAAACCAACTTTTCTACTCGTTAGTGTGTATGCCCATCGGTTGCTGTTTTGTTTACAGCTCGTTAACATCAGCAATTCTTAAAACCCGTCTTTCTGTTAAATGGTCATTGCCTTTATCAATCAAATCAGGCGTTGACTCAGCATTGTCATTTGTTGGCTTACTAGGCTGTTCATCTAATATGTTCATGTGTATCAGAATTTCTTAGTAGAAATTGACTCTTTATTTTCCCATTCCGTGTTCGGATAATACTGTAGATAACCCATACTACCTGTTCCATACTTTCATTCAGGAACTTTGAGTCATCAACTACAGTCCTAGTATTAATCATATTAGTTTCATCTTTAACAACATCTCTAGCCACTATGAATTTTATTGATTCAGCTTCCCATAACTTATAGGCGTTTGGCATATAGCCAACTAGAATACCCTTTATTGACTTTTCGGTCGTGTTTTCTTGTGAGCTCCGAGTCTCTGTGTAAATTATAAAGTTGAATTGTTTTTAAAGCAAAAAACACTGGACACAAATTTTGCGCAGGCTAACTGGTGTTAAAATACACATCAAATATAAACAGAAATACAAAATTATAATATTTTTGTATATAAATAGTTGCGCGGGAGCAAATTACAAATACGAACGCATCACATACCGACATTAGAATCACTCACGCATAATACAACAAAACATAACATAATTACAAAGAATACAAATCGCACAAAATCACTCAAAAACATACAAAAACACTCAATTACACTGTCAAACAGAATTAAACATATCAGCATGGCACCCATCACAAAGCGTCAGCGAGAAAACTCTGCTGGAGAGATTAAAACCAGCAAGTCCATCGATGGAGCTGCAATCCTCCAGCTCATGATGCAATTAACATTAATTGTATCAAGCTCCAGCTCATAAACCAACGCTTTGACGAGCAAGCCGGTGTGATCGCGTCGAAGATGAGTGATTGCGATGAACGCATGCGTCGGGTTCAAAAACTGGAGGATGATGCTGCTTACTCACACAGCTCTTTAAAACAAAGTTGGCCACCTTGGAGGCCAAGCTTAGTGCCCAGGAAAACGCAAGTGTAGCCACTGAGTTGAGGCTACACGGCGTGCCGCTAGCAGATGGGGAGCAGCTGCGCACAGTATTTAACACATTTCGTGACATCTTTAGGGTCAGACAATCTGCAGCGACGCACAGTGGCGCCCGTAGAACAAGTCAAGTGTCAAAAATCAAAATTGCATGTGCCTCTAAAAATATTGAATGAATCATAATTTTATATAAAATTTTGCATTTAAATGAAGAATTTAGTACAAAATGATAAATTGCATGTTTCAGTTTGGCAATATAACATGCAAAAATGAATTGACTTAGTTGCCTAGGCAACTAGCTAGCTAGCACTGCACACCAGCAAGACAGCAGTGCAAAACACAACAAGCATATCAAACATGGCGGCCGATGTGTATTGTAAACAAAAAAGCAATAATCAAAACAAGCGCAGCTGCTCGTCATAAGGGGAAACCAACTTTCTACTCGTTAGTGTGTATGCCCATCGGTTGCTGCTTTGTTTACAGCTCGTTAACATCAGCAATTCTTAAAACCCGTCTTTCTGTTAAATGGTCATTGCCTTTATCAATCAAATCAGGCGTTGACTCAGCATTGTCATTTGTTGGCTTACTAGGCTGTTCATCTAATATGTTCATGTGTATCAGAATTTCTTAGTAGAAATTGACTCTTTATTTTCCCATTCCGTGTTCGGATAATACTGTAGATAACCCATACTACCTGTTCCATACTTTCATTCAGGAACTTTGAGTCATCAACTACAGTCCTAGTATTAATCATATTAGTTTCATCTTTAACAACATCTCTAGCCACTATGAATTTTATTGATTCAGCTTCCCATAACTTATAGGCGTTTGGCATATAGCCACTAGAATACCCTTTATTGACTTTTCGGTCGTGTTTTCTTGTGAGCTCCGAGTCTCTGTGTAAATTATAAAGTTGAATTGTTTTTAAAGCAAAAAACACTGGACACAAATTTTGCGCAGGCTAACTGGTGTTAAAATACACATGAAATATAACAGAATACAAATTATAATATTTTTGTATATAAATAGTTGCGCGGGAGCAAATTACAAATACGAACGCATCACATACCGACATTAGAACACTCACGCATAATACAACAAAACATAACATAATTACAAAGAATACAAATCGCACAAAATCACTCAAAAACATACAAAAACACTCAATTACACTGTCAAACAGAATCAAACATATCAGCATGGCACCCATCACAAAGCGTCAGCGAGAAAACTCTGCTGGAGAGATTAAAACCAGCAAGTCCATCGATGGAGCTGCAATCCTCCAGCTCATGATGCAATTAACATTAATTGTATCAAGCTCCAGCTCATAAACCAACGCTTTGACGAGCAAGCCGGTGTGATCGCGTCGAAGATGAGTGATTGCGATGAACGCATGCGTCGGGTTCAAAAACTGGAGGATGATGCTGCTTACTCACACAGCTCTTTAAAACAAGTTGGCCACCTTGGAGGCCAAGCTTAGTGCCCAGGAAAACGCAAGTGTAGCCACTGAGTTGAGGCTACACTGCGTGCCGCTAGCAGATGGGGAGCAGCTGCGCACAGTATTTAACACATTTCGTGACATCTTTAGGGTCAGACAATCTGCAGCGACGCACAGTGGCGCCCGTAGAACAAGTCAAGTGTCAAAAATCAAAAATTGCATGTGCCTCTAAAAATATTGAATGAATCATAATTTTATATAAAATTTTGCATTTAAATGAAGAATTTAGTACAAATGATAAATTGCATGTTTCAGTTTGGCAATATAACATGCAAAAATGAATTGACTTAGTTGCCTAGGCAACTAGCTAGCTAGCACTGCACACCAGCAAGACAGCAGTGCAAAACAACAACAAAGCATATCAAACATGGCGGCCGATGTGTATTGTAAACAAAAAGCAATAATCAAAACAAGCGCAGCTGCTCGTCATAAGGGGAAACCAACTTTTCTACTCGTTAGTGTGTATGCCCATCGGTTGCTGCTTTGTTTACAGCTCGTTAACATCAGCAATTCTTAAACCCGTCTTTCTGTTAAATGGTCATTGCCTTTATCAATCAAATCAGGCGTTGACTCAGCATTGTCATTTGTTGGCTTACTAGGCTGTTCATCTAATATGTTCATGTGTATCAGAATTTCTTAGTAGAAATTGACTCTTTATTTTCCCATTCCGTGTTCGGATAATACTGTAGATAACCCATACTACCTGTTCCATACTTTCATTCAGGAACTTTGAGTCATCAACTACAGTCCTAGTATTAATCATATTAGTTTCATCTTTAACAACATCTCTAGCCACTATGAATTTTATTGATTCAGCTTCCCATAACTTATAGGCGTTTGGCATATAGCCAACTAGAATACCCTTTATTGACTTTTCGGTCGTGTTTTCTTGTGAGCTCCGAGTCTCTGTGTAAATTATAAAGTTGAATTGTTTTTAAAGCAAAAAACACTGGACACAAATTTTGCGCAGGCTAACTGGTGTTAAAATACACATGAAATATAAACAGAAATACAAAATTATAATATTTTTGTATATAAATAGTTGCGCGGGAGCAAATTACAAATACGAACGCATCACATACCGACATTAGAAACACTCACGCATAATACAACAAACATAACATAATTACAAGAATACAAATCGCACAAAATCACTCAAAAACATACAAAAAACACTCAATTACACTGTCAAACAGAATTAAACATATCAGCATGGCACCCATCACAAAGCGTCAGCGAGAAAACTCTGCTGGAGAGATTAAAACCAGCAAGTCCATCGATGGAGCTGCAATCCTCCAGCTCATGATGCAATTAACATTAATTGTATCAAGCTCCAGCTCATAAACCAACGCTTTGACGAGCAAGCCGGTGTGATCGCGTCGAAGATGAGTGATTGCGATGAACGCATGCGTCGGGTTCAAAAACTGGAGGATGATGCTGCTTACTCACACAGCTCTTTAAAACAAAGTTGGCCACCTTGGAGGCCAAGCTTAGTGCCCAGGAAAACGCAAGTGTAGCCACTGAGTTGAGGCTACACGGCGTGCCGCTAGCAGATGGGAGCAGCTGCGCACAGTATTTAACACATTTCGTGACATCTTTAGGGTCAGACATCTGCAGCGACGCACAGTGGCGCCCGTAGAACCAGTCAAGTGTCAAAAATCAAAAATTGCATGTGCCTCTAAAAAATATTGAATGAATCATAATTTTATATAAAATTTTGCATTTAAATGAAGAATTTAGTACAAAATGATAAATTGCATGTTTCAGTTTGGCATATAACATGCAAAAATGAATTGACTTAGTTGCCTAGGCAACTAGCTAGCTAGCACTGCACACCAGCAAGACAGCAGTGCAAAACAACAACAAAGCATATCAAACATGGCGGCCGATGTGTATTGTAAACAAAAAAGCAATAATCAAAACAAGCGCAGCTGCTCGTCATAAGGGGAAACCAACTTTTCTACTCGTTAGTGTGTATGCCCATCGGTTGCTGCTTTGTTTACAGCTCGTTAACATCAGCAATTCTTAAAACCCGTCTTTCTGTTAAATGGTCATTGCCTTTATCAATCAAATCAGGCGTTGACTCAGCATTGTCATTTGTTGGCTTACTAGGCTGTTCATCTAATATGTTCATGTGTATCAGAATTTCTTAGTAGAAATTGACTCTTTATTTTCCCATTCCGTGTTCGGATAATACTGTAGATAACCCATACTACCTGTTCCATACTTTCATTCAGGAACTTTGAGTCATCAACTACAGTCCTAGTATTAATCATATTAGTTTCATCTTTAACAACATCTCTAGCCACTATGAATTTTATTGATTCAGCTTCCCATAACTTATAGGCGTTTGGCATATAGCCAACTAGAATACCCTTTATTGACTTTTCGGTCGTGTTTTCTTGTGAGCTCCGAGTCTCTGTGTAAATTATAAAGTTGAATTGTTTTTAAAGCAAAAAACACTGGACACAAATTTTGCGCAGGCTAACTGGTGTTAAAATACACATCAAATATAAACAGAAATACAAAATTATAATATTTTTGTATATAATAGTTGCGCGGGAGCAAATTACAAATACGAACGCATCATATACCGACATTAGAAACACTCACGCATAATACAACAAAACATAACATAATTACAAAGAATACAAATCGCACAAAATCACTCAAAAACATACAAAAAACACTCAATTACACTGTCAAACAGAATTAAACATATCAGCATGGCACCCATCACAAAGCGTCAGCGAGAAAACTCTGCTGGAGAGATTAAAACCAGCAAGTCCATCGATGGAGCTGCAATCCTCCAGCTCATGATGCAATTAACATTAATTGTATCAAGCTCCAGCTCATAAACCAACGCTTTGACGAGCAAGCCGGTGTGATCGCGTCGAAGATGAGTGATTGCGATGAACGCATGCGTCGGGTTCAAAAACTGGAGGATGATGCTGCTTACTCACACAGCTCTTTAAAACAAAGTTGGCCACCTTGGAGGCCAAGCTTAGTGCCCAGGAAAACGCAAGTGTAGCCACTGAGTTGAGGCTACACGGCGTGCCGCTAGCAGATGGGGAGCAGCTGCGCACAGTATTTAACACATTTCGTGACATCTTTAGGGTCAGACAATCTGCAGCGACGCACAGTGGCGCCCGTAGAACAAGTCAAGTGTCAAAAATCAAAAATTGCATGTGCCTCTAAAAAATATTGAATGAACCTACTTTATAGGAAATTTTCCAGCGATTTCAAATCTGCAATCCATAATGTAACCGGATTTTTTGTTTAGAAGATATAGCTTTTCAAAGTTGTCTGATTTTTTGTGTTACATAAAAATCACAATTTTAAGGTAATTTGGTCGGCTTTGAGATACAATATCTCAAAAACTAAGTTACGGATCGTCATTATTTTTGGTTCTATTGATAGATCTATTTATTAAGAAAAGAATAAAAAAAATATATACTATTTGCTTTGCGTTTGGCCAGGCAATTCAATATTTACCAACTATCCACTTTTTCACTATTTCTCAACTTTGATGGAAAATAAAAAAAAACTATATCACATTATATCGGCTATTTTTTTAAATTAATTTCTTTGATTATTCCTCTATTAAATGCAAAAAGTTTCATGTGCCTGTTTTTGCCCCTTTTTTTTAAGTGTAAAAAAAGTGAAAAAAGTCATAGGAAAAAAATGTGTTGCCGTGAAAACCCATTTTTGTTGTTGTTGTTACGTTCGTTATTGTGAAGATACTTGACTTTTGTTTTTCATTCTGTAATGCTTACCTGAGATCATTTGTCAAATCCTGGTCCCTAAATTCAGGTGCAGTTACAGGATATACAAATAAATTACCAGGTACGCACCGAATACAGAAATTGCGTTGGCGTACAACTAGTCACACATCCCATTCAGGTAGGCACAAATCTTATTCAGACACGTGCCAAGTACCCAAATTGCATAAATTGACCTTATTGACCTGGACTTATACAAACAATAGGTAAATTTGTTAGGCATGAAAGCTAACTCTTTTCTTGAACCCTTAATCCAAACGGTATATATCAGGTAATAGATTAGACTATATAATGAAAAAAAAACTATAATCCTGGATTAGTCTACGACTGAAAGTTGGCGAGACAAGTACTGTTTTACACTTCAAACATGTCGTTGAGCAACCATAAATTATTTGACCTGTTTAGGAAGTCAACCACATTACAAAGTTTCACGGAAGCTGCCTTCGAAGAACTTGATAGTTTATACGGCAATATACAGAGAAGCGAAGATATAAAAAATAAACTCTGCATGATGTATGCTAGTCTAAACTCACGATGGATAAAAACAAACAGAATGACTGAGAGATTCAACACCAAACACCAGGACTGGCTTAATAGTGATACCATCCTGGGTACATTAACAGAAGATGAACCCAGCACATCCACCGGACGAGCAAGAGGAAGGCCGACTAAAGGCATGGAAGAGTGTTCAAATTTAACAAGAAAGAGGAAACTCGCTGATTCAACAAATGATTTATCTACGAAACATTTATCGGAATTATATCCGCAGAAGAAGTTGACCCCGACAGTCCATAAAAAATTGGCGCATGGCAAGGATATAATTGAGTATCAGTCTTTGCCAATTGGAGAGCTCTCTGAAGAAGCACAAGAGTCCCTTAATAAGTTTTATAAAAAATACAGAATGCTAAACACTTTCAAAGCTTCAAGGGTGAGACAAAATGAGGACCTCTTCAACATGTTAGCAGCATCTTCAGATCCACTAATTTCATCACTGAGGCATGTTAAGTCACGAAAAGAATTAGAAATACTTATAGTTCAGAGATGATTAGTCTTTTAGATATACCATATTTTACGGATTGTGATGAATATTTAAAAAAAAACTAATAAAAAAAAAAATAAAAAAAAAAAAACATTATTTTTTATTATTTTAATATTAATTTTAGATTATAAAAACCATTAAAACGAAACAATAAAAATCAAAATATTTAAAAAATATTTTTTTTCCTTCCCGTAAAGTTGATTTTTGCACAAATTTCAACTTTGCATACCATATAGGCACAGAAAATTGTAGAATCATTCAACGCTCATTTATAGGTGATAATTCTCATATGCTTTTAATGTTCGATTCTCATTGGTTCACAGTTTGATTTTGATATGAAAAAACTCAAATGGCCCCACTGTGCGACGGTAGGTATAAGTAAAACGTATCACTGCAAGAGCAACATAAAACAGTGAGTATCAAATGAGCGCTTAAATGAGAGAGCGTAAGCGCGTAGGCAGATAGAACCGCAAGTGCGACGGATAATAGCGGATAAGAGCGGGAGAGCTGTAAAGCGAGAGTAAAAAAAAACTGATAAGCTGTTTGTTGCATGATACCATGATACAATCAATAAGGTAGTGTCATGCGAGCCCAGCCCGTACTTGCCATATGATGTGCGCATGATACAATTAACAGGGTAGTGTCATCAGAGAGAGCGCTCTCTTGTTTCGGATACCAATCGACAGTCGCAAAGTGCTTGTCGTTCGGGTAAGACGTAAGACGTAAGACAAACAAAACAAAACAAAACACTTACAAAACAATTCCCTAACAGAGGCAAGAGAGTAAAATCAAGAGAGCAACGTGGTGTCTCTGTCGCACTTACACTTTCATATACATTGATATCTGGCTCTATCGTATGACACTACCCTGTTAATTGTATCATGGATGTGCGAATGCGAAGGAGAGAGCTAAGCTGCTCTCTTAATTTTACTCTCTTGAGTCTGTTAAAGGGCTGTTTTGCAAGTGCGATAGAGTGAGGTGTAGAAAGTGTTTTGTTGTATGCAAGGCATACTTAAGTATGCCTTGGTTGTATGTATGCGGCCGTTACATTTTGGTTGTTTTGTTGTGATATTTAAATTAAATAAAAAAATAAGTGAAACGCTTTCGATTCATATAACATTATAACATATTAATAAATATTTTTATTCAAATAAACAACATATAATATTATTTTAAAGTAATACGGCAATTTGATTAGTCAGCTGTAAACAAACAACAAAAATAACAAACAGAAAAAAATCGTCCGCATCAACGTCTTACCTCAACGACAAGCACTTAGCGACTGACAACTAGTACCGAATAAAAATAGTTTAAAAAAACTAAAAAACACGCTTTTAGAGCATATCAAACTAAAAAGTTAAAAATAATTTTTCAAATAAGTTTAAAACAATACTAAATGATAAATACTAGCATTATTGTAAAAAAAAGCGTGGGGCGCTTTGTCCATATTTCTCGTACATCGAGCGCCCAACGCTTTTTTACAATAATGCTTGTATTTATCATTTATTATTGTTTTAAACTTATTTGAAAAATTATTTTTAATTTTTTAGTTTGATATGCTCCAAAAGCGTGTTTTTTAGTTTTTTTAAACTATTTTAATTTTTCACTTTTTAGTTCGATGTATTATAAAAGCGTGTTTTTTAGTTTTTTTTTAAACTATATTTATTTTTTAATTTTTAGTTCTATTAATTATTAAAAAAAAAAAAAAATTGTAAGTTCTAGTGAACATGAACATGGTGCAGATTTAAAAAAAAAACATTTTTTTTTTCTGCCGTGGACGGGATTAGACCCACGATCGGTGAGTCCGGGAGCGAAGACCCGCGCCTTAGACCGCTCGGCCAACGAACGAACTTGATGTAGTGGGATAAACTGACAGTAATAAGCCACTTGCTTTTAGTCCAAAGGAGAATTACATACATTCAAACATACAAGTGAAGCTAATATGAGCGTGTTAAAAAAAGAGGGCACAGTCTCGCATGACACTACCGTATTGATTGTATCATGAGCCCGATATTTAAATAATTTGATATCACGCTCGCAGCATGTGTGTTTGTTGTTGCCCATTTACGCTCCCTTATGTTTGCGTGCGCTCTTTTGATATTTTCGCCCAATGTCGTATGCAAAGACGGTCTCTTTAGTAAAAATTTGTTAATTCCGTTATATTTATATGTTTTTAGTTTCGTACAGCTGCACAATTTAACTACGCGAATTATTTGTACTTATTTGCTGTTAATTTTCATTTCAGTGAACCTCGATGCATTATATGAAATATAAGATTTTGTGTATTTTAAATATATTTAGAGTATAAGAAAGTAGATGTAAGAATTAATATTTGTATTGCATTGTACAAATGTGCTAATGCTATTCAAAGAACAGCACTTCTTTTGAAAAAGACATTGTAAACTGCACCATAGACGAAGTATACCTATAGACTGGACAAATCGCTCTTGAGTGAAACTCGAACGAAAATTATATGCGGGCAACATTGGGTGTGAAACGAGAATTGACTTTGCAAAAGCACGATGGCAAAACGGAACGATGGCAAAGCAACGTTCGAAATTTCTTACTTATTGTCGTGCAGCTGTGTTTCTGCTCGCCATGAGACGACCAGCTGAAGAAGAATGATGAAGAATAACTAAATAGAACAAAAATGTATTTTTACATGACTTAGCAAATTTATTTGTTTTCTTTTCTTTTTTTGTACTTTTCTTGCTTATCCTTTTGCGTCGACCTAGCAAAACAAATTAGCAAATTAATAAAAATAAATAAATAAAATAAAAATAATTAAATAAAAAAATAACATATGGACATATATATATGCAGTTTTAATGATTTGATGGTTGAATTTAAATGATTTAATTTAATGATTTTTGTTTCGGCTAGCTCCTATAAGCATGTGTGTGTGACCCTTTCTGTTTACATGTGCATTTTTTAATGAATGAGTATCATTTGCCTTGACTTGAACTTCATTGATTTGCTTAAGCCCATAATGAATTTCGGCAAAATTTTGAACAAGCCAAGTGCTTATTGCAGCGACCAGTTAACAAAAAGACATGTTTACAGAATTGTTGGTGTTAACATGCCTTGGACTTTTCTGCAAGTTCGAAGCGGTCAGAAGTAACGAGTTAAAAAGTCGATTCTTTCACGATAAGCACCTGTGCATGTTTTGATTATCGCTTCTTTGTTTAGAATACACATGCAGCCATGTTTTATATCCTTTGTTGTTGTTTTGCATTGCTGTCTTGTTGGTGTGCAGCTAGTTGCCTAGGCAACTAAGTCAATTCTTCTATGCGAGTAATTTCGAGTGTATGCATGTGTGTGTGCCATTCGAGAAAAGGCACACTTGCTGGCTCGTCGTAGCCACGCATTTTTGGTGGGCATGGGTCTTGCAATAATTTTGATTTTTGTTTCAGCTAGCTACCATAAGCATGTTTGTGTGTCCCTGTATATCTACATGTGCATATTTACATGTATGCGTAGCTTTTGCCATGGCATTCATTGACCTTTCTCTAATACTAAGAATTTCAGCAAACGCCTTAACAACCAATATTTTATCAAATTTGGTGCATATTTGTACAAAAACCTAAGAAAAACAATACTTCCAAGGCATTTTTGCAGCTCGTCGATAATTTGCTGATCAGGCGCACAGCAAAACTAACAAGCGTCTAGTAAGATAGGCAGGCAAACATCAGTTTTGCATTCCTGGTCATACACACTAAAGCAGAAGCAAGACAAGAAAACGCTCGGCATTGCCAAATTTAACAAGCGGAAAAGAGACATAACTAAACGGCCACGCACTGCACGCAAAAAACGAAATATTGTGTAGACACCAAGTCTAGATTTTTGGTGGGCCGCGCACTGCGTTCATTGCCTTTATTGCATTACATTTGGCCGTGCGCGGCCATGTTTTTTTTTTAGACGCTCATGTGTAGCCTTTGCTTCTTTGCTTTGGCCGGCACGGCCGTTTTCTTATTTCGCTTTTGCTTCTTACATTCAGCTGTGCTTTAGTGTGTATGACCAGGAATGCAAAACTGATGTTTGCCTGCTTATCTTACTAGACGCTTGTTAGTTTTGCTGTGCGCCTGATCAGCAAATTATCGACGAGCTGCAAAAATGCCTTGGAAGTATTGTTTTTCTTAGGTTTTTGTACAAATATGCACCAAATTTGATAAAATATTGGTTGTTAAGGCGTTTGCTGAAATTCTTAGTATTAGAGAAAGGTCAATGAATGCCATGGCAAAAGCTACGCATACATGTAAATATGCACATGTAGATATACAGGAACACACAAACATGCTTATGGTAGCTAGCTGAAACAAAAATCAAAATTATTGCAAGACCCATGCCCACCAAAAATGCGTGGCTACGACGAGCCAGCAAGTGTGCCTTTTCTCGAATGGCACACACACATGCATACACTCGAAATTACTCGCATAGAAGAATTGACTTAGTTGCCTAGGCAACTAGCTGCACACCAACAAGACAGCAATGCAAAACAACAACAAAGGATATAAAACATGGCTGCATGTGTATTCTAAACAAAGAAGCGATAATCAAAACATGCACAGGTGCTTATCGTGAAAGAATCGACTTTTTAACTCGTTACTTCTGACCGCTTCGAACTTGCAGAAAAGTCCAAGGCATGTTAACACCAACAATTCTGTAAACATGTCTTTTTGTTAACTGGTCGCTGCAATAAGCACTTGGCTTGTTATCAATGAAGTCAAGTCAAGGCAAATGATACTCATTCATTAAAAAATGCACATGTAAACAGAAAGGGTCACACACACATGCTTATAGGAGCTAGCCGAAACAAAAATCATTAAATTAAATCATTTAAATTCAACCATCAAATCATTAAAACTGCATATATATATGTCCACATGTTATTTTTTTATTTAATTATTTTTATTTTTATTTTATTTATTTATTTTTATTAATTTGCTAATTTGTTTTGCTAGGTCGACGCAAAAGGATAAGCAAGAAAAGTACAAAAAAGAAAAGAAAACAAATAAATTTGCTAAGTCATGTAAGAATACATTTTTGTTCTATTTAGTTATTCTTCATCATTCTTCTTCAGCTGGTCGTCTCTTGGCGAGCAGAAACACAGCTGCACGACAATAAGTAAGAAATTTCGAACTTTGCTTTGCCATCGTTCCGTTTTGCCATCGTGCTTTTGCAAAGTCAATTCTCGTTTCACACCCAATGTTGCCCGCATATAATTTTCGTTCGAGTTTCACTCAAGAGCGATTTGTCCAGTCTATAGGTATACTTCGTCTATGGTGCAAAAAACAACTCAGAAAAGGCTCTTTTATGAATTCGAGTTAAAGCTCTTATATGAGCGACCAGTTTAGTAGAAAAACCCACTCATATATGAGGGTTTTCTGAAGGTTTATGATTGTTTTATGAGCTCATTATGAGTGTGCACGCTCAGGAAAAATTGTCATATATGACCTCATTTAGATCTCTTATGGTTTGCTGGGAGTATTCACACAGAATATGCAAATATGCAAATGTAAATATATGTATGTAAGTAGGAGCGTATGTTTACTTTATGTTTTCTTTATGTTCAGGTAGAGCAGTCTCAGTTAAACTGCTAATTAAATTAATTAATTAATCGGCAAACTCTTTTATACAAAATATATTTGCAATCACTGCTAAAACTATTTACCAGATTAAACAGAGTAAAAACACCGTTCACAAACACAAGAGAACAATAAATAATCAAGAGCACGCAAAAACACGACCGTCACCAACGAAAGACAACTTGCTTTATTACGTCAGTGTAATATTCGATAACACATCTATAAGCCTAGCGTAGTCAATATTCTTATTGGGTCTATATATACAGCCAATAAGCCATTTTTTGTCATAGATAGAATAAGTTATGTTAATAAAAAGGTACTCTATTGGACTCTCAACTGGTTGTCGACATATAACTTTACATTTTAGTCTATTTGTGACAAATATTGCAATTCCCCCTGCGTGAAAAACACGATCCGAACGATATAAATTGTAGCCAGGACAAACAATAGACGAGTTCTCTAATTCAGGGACAAACCACGTTTCAGGTACACACACAATATCAACATTTGAATTCACAAACATAAAACGAAACTCCTTCATCTTATTACATAAACTCTGTTCGATCTGGACAAATTCAGATTACAAGACATCTAAATTGATAATAAAATCCTATCAATAGCACACCTAAACTGCCTTGAAAAAAAAACAAAATCGAAAAGCACAAATAAAATTTAAAAGCTAAAATTAAGAGATAGATATTAACCTAACATTTACGAGAACAAACTTACAAACAACAACAATCGATAAGCAGAAGCTAGGTCCGAAAAAGATCGTCAGCTACCGTCGCGACGGTAGTTTAGACTCTGTTCACGACAAAATTAACTTAATGCGCGCGGCAGGTCACTTTAGGCGAATAAATAAACAACAACTTAGCCTTCATCAAGTTGGCATTGAAACATGCGGTATGGCTCCGATTTACATTAACGAAAAACGAGCAAAACGAGCAAAGACAATTACAACATTTTCAAAGAAGCGATGAGAATGAAAAAACAAAAACAAATGCCTGCTGTCTTTTGCCGTCGCTCGCTTGTCCATGTAAAGCTTACGGAGGGTGGAGAAGTTATCTGCATAGAGAGTGCACAACAGCTCTCTCAACTGCGCGCTGAAAGCTTGACGTCGCACAGTGGGGCCATTTGAGTTTTTTCATATCAAAAATCATAATTTTTTTTTTTATTAGTTTTTTTTTTAAATATTCATCACAATCCGTAAACGATGGTATATCTAAAAGAGAAATCATCTCTGAACTATAAGTATTTTCTAATTCTTTTCGTGACTTAACATGCCTCAGTTACTACGTTTATGCTTGCAAAAAAGCATGATTTCAGATCGTGATTTTTTAACCAAATACAAGCATAAACACAAAATTATGATTTTTTCTACACACGTATTTTGACTATTACTACGTTTATGCTTGCTGTCTCATGAATTTTTAAAATCACGCTTTTTAAAATACGCCTGTTTATGCTATTTTATAAAAATCATGATTTTTCTGAAGGGTGGAGCCACCTATGCAGCTTCATATGAAAAAGGTGGCAGCACATCAGCACAAACAGCTGATAAACCGAAAGCCAAAACGTTAAACGATTTCAATCTTCAAAATGTTAAATGAAAATGCAATTTTTTTTTTAATTCAACGGCAAACGCGAACATCAGAGATGGTTCGTTGTCTTTTGAAGTCAAGAATGGAACTGCTGTTCGCAGCAATTTAATTAGTGCGAAACAGCTGATTTCACACAGAAGCGTTGCTAGACTGCTTACACAAAAAATCATGATGTTTCCAAAAAATCATAGTCAAAATACGTGTGTAGAAAAAAATCACGATTTTGTGTTTATGCTAGTATTTTTTAAAAAAAAGCATGATCTGAATTCATGCTGTTTTTCAAGCATAAACGTAGTAAGTGATGAAATTAGTGGATCTGAAGATGCTGCTAACATGTTGAAGAGGTCCTCATTTTGTCTCACCCTTGAAGCTTTGAAAGTGTTTAGCAATCTGTATTTTTTATAAAACTTATTAAGGGACTCTTGTGCTTCTTCAGAGAGCTCTCCAATTGGCAAAGACTGATACTCAATTATACCCTTGCCATGCGCCAATATTTTATGGACTGTCGGGGTCAACTTTTTCTGCGGATATAATTCTGCTAAAAGTGATGCAGTTTTTGAAGCATATTCTCCATATTTGGCAGAATCAACTTTTTCCTTGCAGTTCAAAACATTTAAGATCGTTCCCAATCTCTTAACGATTTGGTTGTTTATCCCTGTGATTTGAGTTACAGCTTCATCATTCTCAAAAAATCTCCTTGAAGTGTTTCCATCGTTTGAGTTTCCGTATCCGTACTTGGGGCAGTCTACTTTAAGTCCAACTTGTTTGAAAAACGCATCCTGTATTCGCTTCTTTCTGATATTTTCCTTATCTTTGTTTGATTTGTTTTCGTCAAAGTTTTCATCATCTTGTGGAAGCGTATACGCTAATTTCAGCAAGAACTCCATACACCTTATTTTTGCATGCAAGGGTGAGATCCCAAACTCATAATTTTCTTCATTTGCAGAATCACTTAAATTGTCGAAGTTTATTTTATTTTATTTTTAATTTTTTATATCTTCGCTTCTCTGTATATTGCCGTATAAACTATCAAGTTCTTCGAAGGCAGCTTCCGTGAAATTCGTTACTGTTTTTGACTTCCTAAACAGGTCAAATAATTTATGGTTGCTCAACGACATGTTTGAAGTGTAAAACAGTACTTGTCTCGCCAACTTTCAGTCGTAGACTAATCCAGGATTATAGTTTGTTTTTTCATTATATAGTCTAATCTATTACCTGATATATACCGTTTGGATTAAGGGTTCAAGAAAAGAGTTAGCTTTCATGCCTAACAAATTTACCTATTGTTTGTATAAGTCCAGGTCAATAAGGTCAATTTATGCAATTTGGGTACTTGGCACGTGTCCGAATAAGATTTGTGCCTACCTGAATGGGATGTGTGACTAGTTGTACGCCAACGCAATTTCTGTATTCGGTGCGTACCTCGTAATTTATTTGTATATCCTGTAACTGCACCTGAATTTAGGGACCAGGATTTGACAAATGATCTCAGGTAAGCATTACAGAATGAAAAACAAAAGTCAAGTATCTTCACAATAACGAACGTAACAACAACAACAAAAATGGGTTTTCACGGCAACACATTTTTGGAACTATGTCTTTTTTCACTATTTTATATCTAAACAAGTAAGAAGGCTCTAGTCGGGAGAGCCCGACTAGAAGATACCCTGAACCCAGTTGCAATAAATATATTTAATTTATATAAGACTTTGGTATACTGGCTTAGCTTCCATCGATTAAGTTCAATATCTCCGGTGTTTCTCAACCGATTTGGACGAAATTTTCAGAAAAGTTCTATCATTATCCATTACTTCAACCCTAATTTTTAGATTTTCCAAATTCGATATTTTATTGTTATCGATATTATGTGTATATCGGAAACCAGAATAGTTATCGATAATTTGAAGCAAACTTGTTCTGCTCATGGTATAGAAGAACTTAAATACAAAATCAGAAGTCTCTAGCTCTTGTAGTCTCTGAGATCCACGCGTTCATACAGACAGACAGACGGACAGACGGACATGGCTATATCGTCTCGGCTGTTGATGCTGATCGAGAATATATATACTTTATAGGGTCGGAGATGCTTCCTTCTGCCTGTTACATACTTTTGCACAAAACCATTATACCTTTATTTACCCATTTTATCGGTTAAGGGTATAAAAAAGGGGCAAAAACGGGCAAATGAAACTTTTTGCATTTAATAGAGGAATAATCAAAGAAATTAATTTGAAAAAATAGCCGATATAATGTGATATATATTTTTTTTTATTTTCCATCAAAGTTGAGAAATAGTGAAAAAGTGGATAGTTGGTAAATATTGATTTGCCTGGCCAAACGCAAAACAAACAGTACATTTTTTTTTTATTCTTTTCTTAATAAATAGATCTATCAATAGAACCAAAAATAATGACGATCCGTACCTAAGTTTTTGAGATATTTTATCTCAAAGCCGACCAATTTACCTTAAAATTGTGATTTTTATGTAACACAAAAAATCAGACAACTTTGAAAAGCTATATCTTCTAAAAAAAAATCCGGTTGCATTAAGGATTGCAGATTTAAAATCGTTGGAAAATTTCCTATAAAGTAGGTTCATTCAATATTTTTTAGAGGCACATGCAATTTTTGATTTTTGACACCTGACTTGTTCTACGGGCGCCACTGTGCGTCGTTCAACGAGCTTGAGCTTAATTTAAAAAATGGCAAGGTGATTACCGAATCTCCGAAGCGTAAAAAGACTTCGGGTCCTAATCCACTTATTGCCCCACCTGTTCTGCCAACCAAACCCCTTCTAGTGCCTAACAATAATCCGTCAATTGGTTCCAATGCTAAACCTCTAATGTTATTTAACTCCCCTGCTAGAAATCCTATCAAAAACCTAGCCACTTTATCCTCCGAACCTTTGCATGAGCCCTCTGGTTCAGCAGCTCGTGTGCCTGTTAATCCTAATATAGGTTCAACTGGGGCTCACAAGCCTCTGGTTGTTGTACCACTCAATAAATTTGTTTTTGTTTCTAGGCTGGCATCCAATACGTCATCGGATGATGTTGCAGCATATGACTTTTAAAATCGATTCCCCACTTATTGTTGTTGAAAAGTTTAAATTTAAACATGCCAGTAGTATATCTTCTTTTAAGTTGGGTGTACCGCCTGAACTTTTCTCGACAATTTGCTATGAACAGTTTTGGCCGCCGCAGCTTGTCGTTAAGGAGTATACGAATAGGTGAATTAATAACAATAATGGTATAAGGATTAATAGTACACCGCCTGATAGCCAACCTGTTGCCTCCACCTCGGCAGCAAAAAACTAACAGAAGTAATTAGCTTTGCCTATCAAGATGTTAGAGGCCCTAACACTAAACTGGCTAAATTATATATTAACAGCTTATCTTTTGATTCTAAAATAGTTGCACTCACTGAAACCTGGTTAAAACATATAACATTGGTGTTGACTCCTGTATTTCCTCTGAACAGATTCTTACTCAGCATCTTCCGGACATAGGGTTTTTATGTGTTAAAATATTACTAAACGGCCGTTCACTTTATGTTACTTGCTCTTATATTCCTCCTCATTCTGATATTATCATTTACTCATCCCATCTGAATGCCCTGCAACTTGTTTCGTCATTTTTGACAGATATGGATAATCTGATAGTGTTTGGTGATTTTCTGCCACATGTTGTATGGTCTGTGAATGACACATCTTCGGCGGTATTACCAGTCACTTCTGATGATTTTATCGATGGCCTACTGGAATTAGGCCTATCGCAAGTTAACAGAGTGCATAACTGTAGTGGTAGAATGTTGGACTTAATATTTGTTTCGGACTCCGATTGCAGTAATACTAGTAGAATACCCCCTTTAGTGCTTCC
The DNA here is from genome assembly GCA_030179655.1 of Scaptomyza flava. Classification (NCBI taxonomy): domain Eukaryota; kingdom Metazoa; phylum Arthropoda; class Insecta; order Diptera; family Drosophilidae; genus Scaptomyza; species Scaptomyza flava. The sequence goes on along the minus strand of JARNME010000030.1, from coordinate 2,484,653 downwards.
GGAAGATACTTACCATCCAACCTTAGAGCTATCCATCGAAATTCTTAACCCTAGTGCAGTATCTAAAAATACTTTAAAAACCCGTTGCTTTCGTAAAACTAACTTTACTAAATTAAATTATCTTCTTCAACATACTAATTGGTGGCGCCTTTATTCTTGTACTGATATACAAACTGCCATAGCCATATTTTATAGGACCTTGAATTCGCTTTTGGATATTTGTGTTCCCCTCACTTGTTCTTCAAGTGATAATAAACCACCTTGGTTTACGAGAGAACTATCGAAATTGAAAAACGCAAAGACAAGATCATATAAAAAATTTAAAAAATCGGGAACTACTTTAGATTTATCTTCGTATTTAGTAGCAAAATCTATTTTTATTTCCGTTAACACATCTTGCTATAATAATTGTCTTAATCGTTGTAGACTTAACTTTTCACGTGACCCCAAACAGTTTTATAAATTTGTTAACTCTAAACGTAAGTCTTCTTGCTTGCCATCCTCAGTATACCTAGGTTATACAAAAGCAAGTTCTGATCAGGCAGTAGCCGATCTATTTGCTGAGTATTTTCAATCAGAATATTCAAAGAATTTACATAGAACTAGCAATTCCTATCCTTTTCAAGTTCAATCGTCAAATTGCATATATATCCCAGTTATAACTGAGTGTACGCTTCTAAGTGACCTTAACTCTATCAAACCAGGCTATCTGCCTGGTCCTGATGGAGTGCCAGGTTGTATACTTAAATACTGTGCGGATTCACTTTGTAAACCCTTACTTAAATTATTAACATTAAATTATATGGAAGGAATCTTTTATCATTCCACTACATAAAAATTCTTCTAAGTCTAATGTTAAAAATTATAGGGGCATATCCAAGTTGTCCGCCATTCCTTAAGTCTTTGAAAAAATTATATGTTCTCAACTGCAACACGGATGTAGTTCAATTATATCGCCTTATCAACATGGTTTTGTTAGGCGTAGATCTACTACCACTAACCTTCTTGAATTCACTTCGCTTGTTATCAAAGGGTTTCAGGAAAAAATGCAAACTGACGTTGTTTATACCGATTTTAGTAAGGCAATTGATTCTGTTAGTCAATCTCTGTTGCTTCAAAAACTAAATATTATTGGATTTCCATCAAAACTCGTATTGTGGCTTTCGGAGTACTTGTGTGGCCGAACACAAAAAGTAGTTTTTAAATCGTCTGTATCTTAACCTTTTTTTGTTACCTCTGGTGTACCCCAGGGTAGTCACCTTGGACCTTTGCTATTTAATTTGTTTATTAACGATCCTCCTGCAGTTATTACTAACTCTATAGTATATATGTTTTCTGATGATGTGAAGCTATGTTTCACCTATAATGATGCTTCCCTATTTAATGACCTACAGTCGGATTTGGGTGCATTGTCAGCCTGGTGTCGTTTTAACTTACTCAATCTAAATAAGGCCATTAGCTATGCATGGAGTATTATTTATTACTAACCTACTTAATGGTGAAATCGACTCATCAGTTCTTTTGAGTCGAATTAAATTTAATGTCCCAATTAGATCTTCACGTAACTTTTTACCCCTTAGCCTTGATCGTTGCTTCAGCAACTATTTAATTCATGAACCATTTCGTGTTATATGTTCTGACTATAACAAACTTTATTCTCTTGTCTCCTCGGAGGCCTCAACTCCAGTACTAAAAAGATCGATTCTATTTGCTTTATCTAATCGTAACCACTAATTACTTATCTAACGCTGGTCTGATTATGTTTTTCTGGGTTTTTCCCAATCCTCGCAACAAATGTTGGACTACTCAATTTTTTATTGAATTTCCCAGAGCTTTAACGTTAACTTTTAATTATATTTTTAGATTTATATATTATTCTATATTTTACTTAATTTAATTATTTTAACTATTTTTAATTTGATTCATTTTAATGTCAGCTGCTCTTAGCTGACTATAAATAAATAAATAAATAAATAAATATACTGACATAATATTTGCAGGTGACCTGAACAGTAATGTACTAAAGGAACAACATCTGACTGATAAAATGCAGTCACTTGGCACATTTCACTCGCAATACAAGCACGCTTCTCGATTTAATATTTGTTAATAAAAATGACAATAAATTACATTATGACCAACCCTCCGTACCTGCGTTTTCTAAGCATGACCTTATCTTCCTGACTTATGATATGCATTTCATATATTCAAAACAAATAATAACTTTTAGAGATTTCAAAAATATTGATCAACTCTCACTAGTTGAAGCATGCTGCAATTGTGACTGGGATAGCATTTACCACCTCCCTTGCGTTTCTTCTGTGCTTCAGCATACAATGAGTTTCTTCCATTAAAAACTAAAATTAAAAAGCCAGCTTTAAAGTCCTGGTTTAATAATGATATTAAGGGATGAGGCTTACGATAAATGGAATCGATACAGGACGGACTATTACTATCGACTTTTTAAATCCCACAGACGAAACGTAAATCAATCTATAAAAAATGCTAAGCGCAATTTCTTTAGTAATAAATTTAATAATGCAATATCAACCAAAGAAACTTGGAAAATATTAAACAATATGGGTGATGGAAAAGATAAATCTGTGATATGTGATGACGAAGATGTAAATATACTTAACAATAAATTTGTCAACTTCAATGTTCCTATAGCTGTGAGCAAGGGCGTAACTAGGTAGGGGCAGGGGGGGGCAGCTGCCCCCCCTACAGCATCAGTTCGAATCAAATTTTAATATTTAACTCTGCAAGTACATGTTTACTTCGTCGAAAAAAGACGGCATTATTAAAGATGTTCAGTAGACGTTCTGCCCAGCAACAATTAAAAAAAAAAATTTGTTTTAAATTATTTAGATTATTTAAAAACTATTTATTCATTCATTATGAAAACTGCTTGCCGAAAACAGTTGCAAACAATGGTGAGCCGCTTAATGTAAAACAGCAGCTGATTTATGTACCTACTGCAGCAAAATTAAAAGTTGAACAACTCAAAAGAGTTGCTGCTGGTATCGGTTTTACGTACATACATAGTTGTCAGTTGTGTGCTTTGCCTGAACTTCTAATGTGAAATTACATCGAGAGAATTGTACATCGATATTCTAGACACCGCTTTATATAAACTCATGGTCTTATAATTACAAGGTCTGGTTACCAGCTGACGACTGCTTGCCATATTGCATGATACATCTGTTTTTGTGACGTCATTTTGTAGAATATGTATACCGGCTGATGTTTATTCAAATCATTTTCAAACATTGTGCTACTTATACGCTAATTTAACAATAAATTAAGAAATCAAACATTTTTTTATTCATTTTGTAAATCAATAATAATGTATTTCACATCATAACAATAACACAATTCTACAAAATGACGTCACACAAACAGCTGTTTTTTGCAGTGACCAGACCCTGTAATTATTAGACTGCCTAGCTCTTTATTTTAGTTAAATATATCGATGATTCCATCTCTATTCTTTTGCGATTGTCACCGAGGCTGGTTGTGCTAGTGCGAAAATATAAATTCACAAATAAGAAATATAAAACAAAAAGTAAATTAAAACTAAACAACACAAACGGACTTTTTATTTAAAACAACATTAAAATTACAATATTTGTAAACCATAATGGACATAAGAAATTTTTTTCAAAAAGGTAAGCTTTTCTAAGTAATTGTAACATTTAAATTAATAGTGACTATTTTGGAGGCATCTCCTCTGTAAAGAGGAAGAAAGGTCGTGACAGCAGCAGTGGAAGTGATGAAGGCAACGTGAGCATTCGTTTGCCACAATCGCCCGCAATTGTTTCAGAGGCGCAAACAGAGGAAGCTTCTGCGATCAATGAACAAATTGATTTTTCAGAGGACTGCCACATAAATGACGTGGGCCGCAATGTTGGACGAGCTAACCAACTATCAGTAGACAAAAAAAAAGATATTCTGATACGTCCGTGGGTTCCAGATGTTAGCTACGACTTTAAAACTGATGCTCAAGCTTTGCAAAGGAAATTTAACTACGATTGGCTAGACCAATATGCGCCGTGGCTAGTGTTTTCAAAGCGTTTAAAAGGTGCTCTTTGCAAGCATTGTGTTCTGTTTCCGCCTGTCCCGGGATCGGTCAAAGGTGTTTTGGGATCATTCATGATCCGGCCATTCACTAAGTTTAAAAATATGCACGAGGACTGCAAAAAACATGCTAGAACAAATCTGCACGTAGTCGCCACAGCTGCGGCGAAAGCTTTTATTGACGATGTGCCTGTGGATGTGCAAATACAAAATAGCCACGCCAAAATCATAGAGCATAATCGAAATATACTAAAAGCCATTATATCATGTGTTGTATTTTGTGGTACGCACGATATGCCACTCAGGGGGGCAGAGGCGGATGGAGGCGTACTATTAGATCTCCTTAACTTGAGAATCGAATCTGGCGACGAGAATTTGAAGGATCATCTACAGAAATGCAGTCGCAACGCAATCTACACTTCACCAAAAGTCCAAAATGACATAATAAAAATGTGTGGAGAAGTTATAACAGAACTAATAATATCTGAAGTAAAAAAGGCAAATGCTTACTCCGTTTTGGCAGATGAAACTGCTGACATATCCGGGAAAGAGCAGCTTTCAATCGGTTTGCGCTCTTATGACGAAAAAAAAGGGACAAATAAGAGAAGAATTTGTTGGGTTTGTTGAGCTCACAGCACAAAATGCTCAAACCATTGCTGACGAAATTGATAAGTTTTTGATGAACCATGACCTCTCACCAGAATGTTGCGTTGGATTTGGCTTCGACGGCTGTTCTACGATGTCTGGAAAAGAAGGTGGAGTTCAAGCCATTTTAAGGAGAAAATACACTCGGGCGCAATATGTTCATTGCTCTAGTCACAAGCTCAATCTTGTAGTTAACGACTTAAACCAGGTTCCAGAAATAAGAAACACTATTTCTACTGTCAAGGATGTTATAAACTTTTTCCGTGAATCAACTACTCGTAGGAACCGTGCGCCTAGTGTATCACGTTTGTGTGAAACGAGGTGGTCGGAGAAGTACAAGGCAGTCAGAAACATTCTGAACATTTTCTTGAAATTGTCAAAGCTTTAGAAAAATTGCACACAGATGGAAACTCTGCCACAAGAAAGTCTGCATACCAGCTCCACTCCACGGTTACAAGACCAGGATTTATCGTTTGTTTGATGACAATCGCAAAATACTCGGCGGTATTGGAACCAACCGCTAACGTATTGCAAAAAAAGGCAATAGATTTGATTGCAGTTGGTGAGCACATAGCGAAAATACTGGAACTTGTCAAAAACGATCGTACCAATGCAGATGAAATAACAAATTCTTTGCTTGAAAAGGCGCGGACAATTGCAAATGAACTAAATATAGAAATATCATTGCCTCGTATAGCTAGACAACAAAAACACAGAAGCAATCCTCCGTCAAATAATGATACTGAATATTGGCGTCGTTGTATAATTATACCATACCTTGATTCGGTAATTTGTTCATTGCAAGTAAGATTTTCCAGTGAAAATACTCCAGCTTTTGCGCTAACTCAGCTGCATCCATTGCATATGCTTAAATATTCTCTTGAAAAGCTTTATGAAAATTCAAAATTATTTGAAAAGAATTATGAATTAGATGTCAGTAATGAGGTAGTACTGTCACAGTACACTGTGGTACAATCTGTGGAAAAAAAAGAATTTGCCAGAAAACGATTTAAAGGATATTGAAGTTGTGGAATTATTCAAAGAGGCAAATGAATTTTTTCCTTCCATTCGAAACACATTAACAATATTGTGTGCTTTACCATGTACTACAGCAACGGTCGAGCGTTCCTTCAGTACGTTACGCAGAGTCAAAACGTGGCTTAGGAGCACGATGGTACAAGAAAGATTGGTTGGACTATGTCTGTTGAGCGTACATCGCACAGTTTTAAAAGAAAACACACAGCTTATTGAAGAGCAATATTGAATAAATTGCAGAAACCCTAGACGTCTATTTAGCATAAATTGTAAGTATTAAAAGGTATATAAACATTTAAAAAATAATAACTTCTGCCCCCCCCCCCCTATTTCAGATCCTGGTTACGCCCTTGGCTGTGAGTAATCCGTATGTAAATTGTGTACCTTTAAACAACTGTGGTAATTGGTTTGAATTTTTATGTGTCAACCAATGTGATGTCCTGCATGCAAATCTAACGCTATCGGCTTGGATAACGTAAACCCAAAATTCATTAAATTACTGTTACCAAACTTAATCGGCCACATCACACACATTTTAAATACTACTGTCATCCACATTCCCTGAGCAGTGGAAACTGGCAAAAATAATACAAATTCCAAAATTAAATAACGAGTTTAGGCCAATTGCTATACTGCCGTTTTTATCTAAAGTGTTTGAAAAACTTTGGCATGACAGATTAATAACTTCTGAAATGTAAACTCGCTTTTGAGCAAAAATCTATCTGGTTTTAGAGCAAATATGAGTTGCACAATGGCACTTTTAAAGGTAGCCGAGGACATTCGAGTGAGAATGGATAATAGTGAAGTAACGCTGCTTACACTACTAGACTACAGCAAAGCATTTGACACGGTAAATCATGAAATTCTCTTGACAAAGCTTAGCAAGATGTATTATTTTATGCCAACGGCAATTAAACTATTGTCCTCTTACTTACAGAGTGCGACTTCAAGCTTAATGTTGGTAAAAGTGGTGTCCCGCAGGGATCTATACTAGGACCTCTCCTATTCTCAATTTATATAAATGATTTGCCGAGTGCCCTGTCCAACTGTGAAGTATATATGTATGCTGATGATGTTCAATTGTATGTCAGTAGTCCCATTAGTCAAATTAATCAGTTATTGAATGGTTCAATAATGATATGTTACTTGTTTGTGGTGTGGGCTAAAGATAATGGTGTGTGCATAAATCCGTCAAAATCTAAGTGTCTAGTTATATATAAAAAGTATATAAATAATAACGATCTTACTAACCTAATAGTAGACAGTAAATCTATAGATTTTGTTGACAAGGCCGTACATCTCGGGATAACTTTTAATAGAACATTGGATTGTAATGACCAGGTAAATAAAGCTGTGGGAAAAACGTATGGCGTTCTTGGACAACTTTCCCTGACCCAGCAATTTTTACCAGTTAAAATAAGGACAATGATTTTAAAAACTTTAGTAATGCCAATCCTGTTTTACGGAGTAGAAATTTTTGCCAAATGCGATGCCGCGAGCCAATGTAAACTTAAAGTCGTATTTAATAACATTGCTCGCTACGTGTATGGGCTGCAAAAAACTGACCACATTGTAACGGATTACGCCAAGAAGTTGGTTGATCTCGAGTTTGCGCATTTACTTAAATATAAAATCCTAGTTCTTCTCCACAAAATAATCTTTTCCAAAAAACCTGACTATTTGTATGATATCTTAAGTTTTACTACATCGGAAAGAGTAAAAAAACCTATTTAGTTTTCGCACCAAATTTTACGTCTCTGCTGTTCGACTCTGGAACCAATTACCAACAGATTTAAAAAGTACCAAGAGCGCACCTCTGTTTAAAATTAAGTGGAAAGCACACCTAAGCACTTAAAAAAAAAACTTCTAGATTTTTAAGACGTAATTAATTGTTTAACAATAAAAATAATAAATTTAAATTATGTAATACCATAAATATTTAATTGAAAATTAAAAATGAAAATACTCTTAGACATATTACGTTAAAATTGATATTGAAGAATTAAATATAAGATAGGTTATAACATATGATATAAAGATAATTATAAAACAATGTGACTAGTGCCCTAAAATATAAGTAATAACACTTGTAGCACTAGGAAAATAAAAACAAATAAAATGAAAAATGAATAAGTTTATTATGCACATAAATGGTTGCACCAAATACTTTCAAGTACATATTTTAAATTCGGTTTCCTGCCACATTTCATATGGAGTTTGCTTTTCCTCAAGCGCTTTACTAGAAGTTCTATTTGGAAACTCCATTTACTTGCGGAGTGTGTGGTACATTTCATTTGACAAATATTGTCTTCCGTTGTCAATGTTTAAATTGACTACTTTGAGATTGCAACAAAGTCTTTAAAAAACGAAAACACATCTGATTTATGAGTAATTAAATATGTTACAAAATAATGTGTATATTGATCAACAAAAATTAGATAGTAATTCATTCCATCGATGGAAGATGGTGTTATAGACCCTCAGACATCAGAATGTATTATGAACAACGGCCTTTTAATGTTATCTTTGTATTTAAATTTTTTAAAAGAAAGTCTACTTTGTTTTCCATTAATACAGGTTTCACATACATCATTAATAAGTTGCAAATTCTTTTAAAGGTCCATATCATCAAGCATACTATGTCTCAAAATTTCTAAAAGTTTTTCCCTTGCTTAAATGCAATATTTACCCTTAACTTGTTCATTAAAAAGTGTATTTTTAATTATTTTAAGACCAAGGAAAGGCACACTAGACTTGTACATACCATCAATTATAACTTTATAATTTTTTGAGACCTTGACACCATTAGAACTGAATTCATTTGTCATTCCAGCATCTTGCATCTTTTTCACAGATAGTAAGCTGTGAGGAATTTCAGCACAATACAAGACATCTTTCAAAGTGATATTGTCCATCAAGTTACTCTGCAGCTTTACAAAGCAGTGACATAAATGTACTCGCCACATTTGGCGATTGGGATCTCAGTTTGCGGTTTCAATTCATCGAACATTTGCATATTATTTATCATGTGGTCGGAGGCTCAAGTGTCTACTTATTATAAATGCAATGCCCCTGTCAGGCTGAGCAGTTGCTATTTGAGCTTGACTACCTTTTCTCTGTCTCTTTACTCGATACTCCCTGCAAAACCTTCACACTTGTGTCCTTTCTTTTTTTTTTAATTAAATTTCGTGGTCGATGCCACGCCCACCCATACTGCCTCAGCCACCCCAACGCTTCTTTAAAAACGGGAATGCTTAGTGATTCAGCTAGAGTCACCAAGTATAAAGATAACTGGTAACGATCTTCAAGGATCTGCAGCAAAAATTTGGATGCCACGCCCACCCATACCACCCCCAACTCCCCTTCCACCACCTCTTTTAAGTTTTGAAATAGTCATCAAATTTCGTAGGAAGATTGCTGGTGGCATACCCATCTGCACCAAACAATCTTTGAGACCGGTTTTAATACAGGTATCGAATATAACGCCGTCGTCAATGAGTTTGGTTAAACATATTTATTAATAGATTTAAGTCTGTAGACTAAAGCTCAATACTTAGAATACTATGCTTGTAAAATCTAATCAGCTATGCAAACTGTGTTCTATAACCTATGTTTGGCAAGTTTTCGGCCGTGTCCAATGGTCAGCAGTGTCTTATCATTTTGCCAAACTGCATCCATAAGACGTGTATGTGTGTTGTTGTTATTGTAAACAAATTCGTGCTTCCCTGCAACTTTGACTATCTTTACGGCAGCGGGTTGGTTACTCATAGCTGCAAGGTGGGTACTGAAAGTGGATCTGTTAAGCATAAGCTTTACAAGTTAAGTCAAATATTTTACCCATTCACCAGCAGCTGCGACACAATTCCGTTTGTAAAATATGTATCTGTTTGCTGCAGCTTGCGTGGAACTCTTATGTCCAATGTGTGTACTTTTCCATCGAAGTCTCCCAAATAAATAAAATTTTCGCCTTGCAGCTCTGTGGGTGATGCCCAAGTGGCACAACTAAAGCTAAGCAAATTCGTCTTATTATCATAGAGACAACAAGAGGAAGGAGACGAGGAACGCAAATCCCACAGACGTGCACAGCCTCCACGATCGCAGGTTATAAGCTGTGCAGCAGTTGTTGCAGAAAGCGCCAAACCAGTTAGTTTATTTGTATGTGCTGCGCGTGCGCGGTAAACGCTACACAAATCAGCGCCTGAGAGATCCCAGACCTGAAAGTATTAAAAAAATTGTAAAAATCGATTAAGACTTCCTTAATACATATAAATAAATATATGCTACTTATTACATTGAGAGTATTATCCAGGCAGGTGGAAACCGCTTGTTGTGGCCGCGACTTAAAAACGCACAGCTGATTAATAGGTGCCTTATGGGCAGAATCGTCTCCAACAAGAAACAAGCAGTATGGCGCCTTAGGGTCACGCACAGTGGAGTATGTAGACCAGGCCTGGAGTCGTGCATTACCTAGGGCTACCAGAAGCACATTGTTTTCGGCATAACGCAACATGTTAATGGTGTTTTCGCATTGCAGCTTAAAATCAGCATTATCCACTGTCATGTGCTCTGTCTGGTCGTAGCCAAAAAGCATGCCCCACCATTGGACACCGTCGCGTTGATTAGTGGCCAGCGCAAAATGTTGCAAATCATTCATGGAAACGCTGTCGAAGCAGTTGTGCAGGCGAGGTGATAAGTTCTCTAATCGGGCATTCATATCGGCAACATTGAGATTGGGATAGTTAACATTGCTAGCCAACTCCTTGGCCAGTGGCGGCTGATGTGTAGCAGGCGTTTTGTAAACTACTGAACTTCTTTGTGGAAACATCGTAGGCTATCAAATATCAAATGCGCCAACACAAAATTGTGTAGGTAATAGGCTTGTTGATAATATATCAAAATATCAATATATCGATATTTTTACAAAAAAATAAATATTTATATCGGAATATTTTTTTCACTGATATATTGCATATCGATATTATTTGGAAATATATTTTTTGATATTGTGGTTGGTCACACTACACTTAGAAATCTTAAAAAGAGAAGATGAGCGCGGCAAAGAGGTTTTACACAAACATAAACGCATATAATGCCACCTGCAGCCTTTGTGCAAAAATTATAAAGTCAAGTGGTAACACCACTAATCTCCTGTCACATTTGAGCAACAAGCACCCGGAAGCGTATTCAACATGTGTGAAGGTAAGAAAAAATGTAATGCCTAGGCCTTGGCCCTAGGGAAATCGTTAGCTATTGGGTTTGCACCGCCGTACCGCTAGGTACGCTCTGCGGACATTCTATAGTTAAATTCGATAGGTAAATACATTGCTGGTGGTGCGAGTGTGCACCAGTACCCATCACTGAGTTCTAGGCATATCGCTAGTCTGGCACCGGGCCCGCGTAATTCAGGGTAGGCCTCTATATTCTTATGTATGTGTTTTTGTATGTTTCGCTAAATACAAACTTGTCGCTTACAAATTAATTATATTCAAAAACCAACAGCAAACTTCGGAATAATATTTGTACAGTCTATCTTCCATATAAAGAATCTGAAGGGGACAAGAAATTTCGTTATATAGAATTGATGATAGAAACTGACTAAAGAATCGCGCAAATTTTCACTATTCTACAATGTGTACAAATATTCTAAATACAGTTAATCACAATCCGTTATTCTTTGCTTTGGTGCCTATAAAAAATAACGGAGTAATTCCAACAACAACATCTACGGTACAGAGAACAAGCAAAACATAACACGAAAACAAAGCGGTATTGAAAAAATGTGCTATTGTTTTTGTTTTCGCATTCTCAACGTAATTCGTACATAAATTGAAACAATAACCAGAAAATTCGTTATAGGGAATAGAAAACGCATGAGCGTACGAACTACGTCCTAAAAATAAATTCATAACAAAGAAATATTCTCTATAGGGAAATTTGTTTCTAATTTTCTTATTCAGAAACCGAATAAATCGGATAGGCTGAACCTTAATTCTGATGGACAAATATCTATTGAGAACGCGTTTAAGTGTTCGGCGTCTGCTAAAGGTAAACATTCTCTTAATGTTTTTTAAATGTTTTTTATTTTTATTAGATGTGTCTCGTGTTCTATTTCGTCATGTCATATGCATTATTTATTTTAAGAAAATCCCTAACTTAAATCTTTGATTTTATATAGTCACACACTAGCGACTATATATGTAGTTTAATGGAGACTGCTTGCCGTGAATTTCAAATAGATCGGTATAAGTGGAAAACACTAACAACGGACAATGCTAACAACATGAAAGCAGCGTCACGTCTATTTGTAGGAAAAGGCAAACACGTCTCTTGTTTTGCTCACACAATTCACCTGGTTGTCGATGATGTGGTAAAAAATGTTGCATCTTTCTTAAAAGTTTTGGATAAGGTGAAGAAAATTGTTACTCATTTCAAACACAGTCCTGCAGCCATGGACATGCTGCGAAATTTACAGGCTGACGAAGGGATAGCAGAAGGTCGAATAAAAACTCTTGTCCAAAGTGTAGACACGAGGTGGAATTCGTGTCTCGACATGCTAGTTTCTTTTCTCAAACTTTCAAATAAAGTCGCATTGGTTTTAATAAAACGATCAACTTCTATAAAGGGATTGCCAGACATGCTAACAGCTCACGAAATTTATATATGCAAAGACTTCTGTGATTTGCTAAGTCCGTATAAAGACGCAACAGAAAAAATAAGCGGTGAAAACTACGTCACAGTTAGCATGGTAATTCCATTAATATCCTTACTGATAAATGAAATATATACGTACGTTGACTGTAGAATCGGCTGAAGGAAAACTTACTAAAGAAACTCTACTAAAAGTTTCTGAAGACCGTTTTCAATCTTTTAAAAACAACAAAACACTGGTGAAGTCGGCAATGTTAGACCCGCGATTCAAAAAACTATATTTAGAGCCGCTCAATGCTCAAGAAGCTATTCAAGACATTATCACATTATCGGCAGACAGCACTGAAAAACGAGTATGTAAAATTATGTTAAAACAAGTAAAAAGGCTCTAGTCGGGAGAGCCCGACTAGAAGATACCCTGAACCCAGTTGCAATAAATATATTTAATTTATATAAGACTTTGGTATACTGGCTTAGCTTCCATCGATTAAGTTCAATATCTCCGGTGATTCTCAACCGATTTGGACGAAATTTTCAGAAAAGTTCTTTCATTATCCATTACTTCAACCCTCATTTTTAGATTTTCCAAATTCGATATTTTATTGTTATCGATATTATGCGTATATCGGAAACCAGAATAGTTATCGATAATTTGAAGCAAACTTGTTCTGCTCATGGTATAGGAGAACTTAAATACAAAATCAGAAGTCTCTAGCTCTTGTAGTCTCTAAGATCCACGCGTTCATACAGACGGACAGACGGACAGGCGGACAGACGGTCAGACGGACAGACGGACAGACGGACAGACAGATGGACAGACGGACATGGCCATATCGTCTCGGCTGTTGATGCTGATCAAGAATATATATACTTTATAGGGTCGGAGATGCTTCCTTCTGCCTGTTACATACTTTTGCACAAAACCATTATACCCTTATTTACCCATTTTATGGGTTAAGGGTATAAAAATTATAAACACCACTTTGAATTAACTTTAAAGTACCAGTTTTAATATAATATTAATTAATCTAAACATAATATACTTGACAATAATAATAACTATCTTTGAATTAACACAACATTAAACTAAACTAAATCTATTGTTTGAAGAGATTGAGAGAAGCTCGACTTTGGCTCTTTGGGCTGTGATAGTCAATTATTTATTGTTGACATTTATATAAAGATTTTTGCTATATTATATTTTCTCATTCTTTCTGTAGAACTCAATGGTCAATGGTCCAAACGGAAGCCAACTCGATGAGGGGAGGGAAGTAGAAACAAACGAAAGCTTCCTAGAGGCCCACAATAGATCAATTGCCATAAAGCCAATTACAGATGCCAAGGAAAATACAGAAATAAAACTATTTTTAAATTTACCACTCGCTGGCTGGGAGACAGATCCCTTAGAGTTTTGGAAATCTCAGGAAAAAACTTTACCGAAGTTATCAAAATTGGCGATGAGTTACCTTATAACACCAGGTAGCTCGGTTCCTTCAAAGCGGCTGGCCTCCGCCATAAAATGCGTTGTCTGCGACACGCGAAGCCGCATGACGGATATTCATATAAAACTAAGAGTTTTTTTTAAATCCTTAAAAAAAGAATTTTGGGGATAAAATCATGTTACCAATATATGTCATTTTTCTAGAAAATTTAACTTTTTCATTGTTAAAAAAATGAAATGAAGTCTTTTAAGTTTTTTCTTTTATCCTTACCTAAACTATTCAACCTTAAGATCTCAGTTCTTTAATGGAAAAAAGTTTATTGTTTTATTTTTAATTAATAAAAAGTTCAAAAAAATTATAATGCATTTAAAGTTAATGTTATTTTGGAGGGGTTTAAGATTTTTATACTGAAATATAAAAATATCAAAAATATCAGATATATCGATATATTTTGGTGATAAATATTGAGAAAACCTGATGATATTTTTAAAAAATGATAATCATCGATACGATATTTTTTACATCTTTTCACAACCCTAATAATTTTAATCTTCATCCCAAAGGCTAGGATCATTAACCAAGGTACACCAAAGGGTAACATGAACTCCTGCACTTTTGGATGCTCACGGGAGTGAAAAGGGTGCTGTGGCATTGGCTTTTACTTCTTTCTTCCAATTTGCCTATGCAGTTTTTTGAATGACGCCACCAGCTACAAAATGCTGCGATAGCTAGCCAATGCGCTTGCAATATGTATCGCATAGTATTTTTTTTATCATTTATTTATCACTTTACACTGTTGTGCAGCCCAGTTTTGAAAAAAGACAGATCTGACGGGAAAAAATCAGCATTGGCAGCACTGGTGAACAGTAAACAGAATGTACGCCTACGCGTCAGACGCATGTTCTACGTGCCTTTATTGTATGTAAATATTATTTATGCTTATGGGCACAACCATCCTTTGCTGACTAGTTAACACAGCGCTCAATGACGAAAAGCAATGTACAAAAGACAAATGATACTTATATAAAACAAAGTGCTGGCAACATAGAGTTCCGAAAACAAAATAAATGCACGCATATGGGAACATATTCGTATGTAAATTTAAAAAAGTGAAAATAAAACAATTTTTGAAGACATTAAGCAGCTGTATTAATAAAAATAATAGTATATAAAGTTAAATAATATACCACAAAAGCGAAAACAACATAACATAATTATAATACCTTTCACTGTAATCAACATGGACTCTGGCAACGTTATGAATATTTATGTTATTTATTTATTACGACCCGGAAGTTCACCCGTTGATTGGTGTGAGGGTAATTATTTGATATCATCGAATATTGCTGAGTTTGTAAACACGGTGTGTACTGTGAGAAAAAAAATCTATAAATTTGTTTTCTTTGTTTTTATGACAATTATGTATATGCGCAGCACCATGCAAAAAAATAAAAAACAAGTTAAATGCTCATGTCGGGACGATAAGACAAAACCAAAAGTAACTGGTGTTCGCAATCGCTTAGTTACTTATGATTTTATTTTTTTTATTCATACGTTTCCTCTGGTAGACCTAAGAGAGCAACATCATGAAATTACCAAATCAACAATAGACGCGCTTGCGCGACTTTGCATTAGAATATCTCGAATTGGGCTACGAATCAGAAAGAAATATCTTATCTTATTATAAGTTAAATTTAATTATCTAGTTATTTAAATATGAAATAATCAAATGTTTACAACGACTTGTAATTTTTTGGTCTCGGTGGACTTTTCTGTGGAAATCTAATTGAAATCGAACCGCCAAAGATATTAAAAATTAAGTATAGTGAAACACCTACAGCAAACGCTCGATAACGTGACCTAATTAAAACCAAGGCAGTTCACGTTGACGAAAGTGTTCACGTTTTCGAATGCCAAAATAGTATAAAATGCATACATATTCACTCATTTAAATTCACATTTTATTGTATATTTAAAGAAATTTGAGAAAACTTTTAATTTAAATACTTTAAGCTCAGCTATCTCCCTTATACGGTGCAGTACATTCAAATCATTTAAATCGATGTCTTCTTGGCTAGCCCACTCTAACGCTTTTTTGAAAACTTAAACTGCTTCAATTGATTGAATTTTCTCGGGTGCCTCTGAGATGAAGTCATCGTCGTCGGATTCGTCCTCCTGTTCAACATCATTAACCGCAATGTTAACGACAATATCATCGTTTTAGAATAGTTGTTCACATTGTAGAAAAGTGAAAATTTGCGCGATTCTTTAGTCTGCAGTTGACTTTTGTGAATTTTGTGCAGAGAAAAAATGAAAAAACTACTTGATTTCAATGTATTGAAAGGTTTATTGTTCATGTTTAAGAGCTTTCTCGCCTTGTTCACGTTTTAGAATAGTCAATGCACAAAAAATGTTGTTCACGTTTTGATTAGTTCACGTTTTAGACAAAAAAAAAAAAATAAATAAAAATTTGACCATATAACTATACGGCATTATGATTTAATTGTATCTTCAATGTTGCTTATGTTTCTCAACCGATTTCGATAAACATTTGTCAGGTTTTCATTACGTTACATAATGTATCTAAAACAATTTCCACGTCTCAAGACATGTCTCTATTATTTGAAACAAACTGGTTCTGCTTATGGTTAGTCCACATATTAAAATCTGAAGTGGGGCCGCTGCCCCCATAAAATTTTTGGTTTTATTTTATTTTATTTATAAATAATATATTTTCTATATTTTTAATCAAATTAAGTACTAAACAATGCAAAAACTTTGGTTTGATACCTTATTCAATAGAAGTTATCAGGAGACAGCAATCTAATGATAGTTATAGATTGTATTTTTAAAGCCTGCCGCACCCCATTTTTAACACAAAAAATAGTTATCATTCTGCTAAAGGTCGCTTGCTCAGATTCGTTATTAGATAAGTCTCATTTAAAACTTTATGTACTCAGTGCATCAAATAACCTTGAAAGCTTTTTGAAACACACATCATAAAATAATAAATTACTTAGATTATTTCAACAAATTGAATGGTATAACCTTTCGGAGCTTATAATTATTCTCTACATCAAGTTTAATTATAATAAAGGTGGCGAGGCGCTCTCGCTTCAAGTATTCCTTCATATTTACTTAAAATGTTATATTCTTATCTAGTATCTAAATACCCTTTTTTTTTAATCATTTATGCTACAGTTTAGCAACATACTTTTTATTCTACTGCCGCCAATACTAATAATGCTGTTTAAAGAATATGGGCGTTTCGTCACGCAAGGAATTCATTTGATCTGGATATTGCTCATTGTCGTGGGTCTGAGTTCTATGTATTTTCATGCAACGCTCAGTCTATTGGGTCAACTGCTTGATGAACTAGCCATATTGTGGGTGTTTTTAGCCTCCTACTCGCTATTCTTTCCGAAACGCTACTATCCCAAGTTTCTAAGAAACGATCGGTAAGAGTTTATAGTATAATTAAATGTTGGCCGCTAAAATGAACTATCTTCTTTCAGCAAAACCTTTAGTTGGCTCATGTTACTGTCGGCCATTATTGCAACAGTTTTGTGCTGGTGGAAGCCGATTGTTAATGCGTTTGTTCTTATGCTTATGGGCGTACCGACAATAATAATGCTATATAGTGAGCTGCAAAGGTATGTTATGATTAAATTTTTCGAAAATTTTAACTGCTAAGCTTCGCTTTTCTTGACAAGGACAACTGCTGTGCCCCATAAGTCGCGCAATGTATATTTATATGTTTATAAACATATATTATCCAGTCCTTATCATCAACCCACAATTCTACCCAACGCCGTACCCAGACCCTTGGGTAGCGTGAGGGGGGGGGGGGGGGGGGGGTGCTGCGGCAGGTGGTAAAAATACGATCGATAACTATCATTAGATTGCTATCTCTTGTTTCTTCTGTTGAATAAGGTTGTAAAGTTTGCAATGTAAACCAAATTTTTTGCATTGTTATACTCGATACCGAAGGTAAAGAGTATATTGGTTTTTTGCAATGTCCGCCATGGTGTCTGTCCGTCCGTATGTGTGCAAGTTTTTTCCACACCCTTCAAGCTAGGGACTTGAAACTTTCCAATTCTATTTATCTATGGGATAGTAAATTAAAGTGTCAAGATTGGGGTTTAACGATAACTGGGGGGCTGGCAAATCGATAAATTCGATAACTCAAAAACGATAAATCCGCATATTTCACACACCTACAGCTAGAACTACCAAATTTGGTAAGAAGATAGCTACTAGCAACCCCCAAAAAACTGCATCAACAATTTTGGAGCCACGCTCCCCATTCCGCCCCCAGCCCCCCGCATTTTAAAGTCAAAAAAGCCTATATCTCCCACAGTTTTTGAGCTAGAGCCACCAAATTTGGTGACAATTTAGCTGGTGATGACCCCCCAAAAACTGCACCAAAAGTTTGGATGCCACGCCTACAAATACCGTCCTAGCCGCCCCAGATGCCCCAACGCTTCGTAAAAAAAAAGCCACCAAATTTGGTAGGAAGATAGCTGGCAACGACGCCCAGATATCTGCATCATTGGAGCTACGCCCCCTTATTCCGCCCCCCTTTCCCCACCATTTACAAACTTTGATCTAGAGTCACCAAATTTAGTTTTAAGATAGCAATTGACATTCCACATAGATCTGCATCAAAAACTTGGATGCCACGCCCACCCATAACATCCCCAGCCTCCCCCTTTTTTCCACACCTTTTACAAACTTCGAGCTAGAGTCACCAAATTTGGTATGAAGACAGCAATTGACATTCCAGAAAGATCCCCAGCAAAAATGTGGATGCCACACTCCCCCATACCGCCCCCAGCCCCCTTTTCTTCACCTTTTACAAACTTCGAGCTAGAGTCACCAAATTTGGTATGAAGATAGCAATTGACATTCCACAAAAATCTGCATCACAAATTTGGATGCCACATCCACCCAATCCTTCCCAGCCCCCCTCTACACAGCTTTTACAAACTTTGAGCTAGAGTCACCAAATTTGGTATGAAGATAGCTGGTTGCATGCCCATCTGCATCAGAAAATCTTTAAGGCAGCGTACACCACAGCCGCACCCGCTACCCTTTGCAATCAGGCCTGTTTTTACCGGTTTTAATACCGCAATCGGTTTCATCCGACTGCAACGTTTCCACTGTTTAGTTCTTATTTTAAATAAAAATATATAGAAAAAAAAGTCAATGAGTGTTGGAACTCACGGGCGATGTGATCACACCTGTTTGTTGATGTGTTTGTAACTGTATTATTGCTATGAGCACGTTTTTTTGAACAGCACGCACCAAATTTTGTGGATTGCCTACCCGTGCCGTCCCTAGCCCCCCCCCCCCCACATTTTTAAGACAAAAACGCCTATATCTCCCACAGTGGCTCCAAATGATTTTGGATTTTTGATTTTGACGCAGTTTTTTGGGGATTGGTTGTAGCTATCTTCTTACCAAATTTGGTAGTTCTAACTGTAAGGATGTGCGAATTATAAGGATTTATCGGTTTTGAGTTATCTAATTTATCGATATGCCAGCCCCCCAGTTATAGTAGAACACCACCTCCGTTATTTTTATAAAATTAATAATCAGGCTTGTTCTACTTTTCGATTCCGAGTAAACTGCTCGGCATCGATTCGATTCCGAGCCTTTTGCATTCCTTCATTTCGATTCCGAGTACAAATGGATCGTTTTGATAACGAGTGACAATTAGCACGCGAAATAAAAACGATTATGCTTATAAAGCATAAATTTTGTGTTTTTAAACCCTGAAACTATTTTTAATTTACTTTATATATTATTGGCAATCATTTTGCATTATCATTCGTAGGGCCTGCATATTATTTTTAATTTGATTTTTGTTTTTTATTTGTACACATGAAATTTAAGTGCGGTGGCAAAGCCAAAGCAATCGGAATCAGTCTTATACAAAATGTAGAGCTGTCATGTTTTTCCAAAGAATTAGATATGTTATTTCTTGCTGTTATTTACCAAAGATTTTTGTTAAAATAACTATAAAAACTTGATTCCTATGTAGGAGACAAGTTTAGTTTAAGCAAAAACTAGTAATTACACAATTATAAGTTAAATTAAAATATCTGGGCTGTGTAAGGGCAGCCCTTTTACTCGATGGCTATCGAGTATTTATGAGTTATCGTTGCGGTAAACAGCTGATCTGAATCGTATATTCAAAATGTAAGTAAGCGAATACTTATTTGTGAACATTTAATAAGATTTTTTGTGTTTTTAGGGGCAAAAAACTAAACGCAGTGCAAGAAAATTTACTACTAAGTTTCATAAGCGAAAACCCGGACGTTGCAAAAGGTTTCACCAAAGGGGATAAGGTGGGAATGGGTGCAAAGTGGGAAGCACTTGCAATTAAAGGCCTGTTTACTCTTGACTTAACTTAACTTAACTTAACGTAACTTAACTTAAGGAATGTATGCGTTTACTCTCAACTTAACTTAACGTAAGAAATCAGTATGTCAGTGCTGTAGAATTATGTAAGCAGTGCTGTTAAACAAAATAAAATATATCGACCGCTCGTTGGCGCAATTTGAATACAACGTTGCTACCAAGTTCTTTGGCAGTTGCAGTCCAAACTGCTCTTTTTTTAAAGTCATTTTTAAAGTCTATTGACTTTTTATCATAAATTAAACTATGATTTTCAATTAAATCATCCATTTCAATATTTGAATTTGTAAACAGCGCTTAACGTTGTGCAACACAGTTTTTGATCAGCTGTTTGATTTACACATTAATCAACACTGTTCAACTTAAGAACTTAACGTAAAAATCTGCAACCTGCAGGTTCATTATTAAGTTAAGTTACGTTAAGTCATCTGGTCAACGTGGAAAAATGGTTATCAGATTGGCGAATTAAGGTAAACGAACAAAAATGTAAGCAAGTAATTTTCACCCTTAACAGGCAAGATTGTCCACCGCTCACGTTAAACAACACCACACTTCCAAAAGCAAACGATGTAACGTATCTGGGCGTACACTTAGACAGAAGACTAACATGGCGGCGACACATTGAAGCTAAACGAACACATCTCAAACTGAAAGCCAATAGCCTCCATTGGCTCATCAATGCTCGCTCTTCCATTAGTTTGGACTACAAGGTCCTGCTTTACAACTTTGTTCTAAAACCAATCTGGACCTATGGTTCCCAGTTATGGGGGAACGCTAGCAACAGCAGCATTGACATTGTCCAGAGAGCCCAGTCAAAAATATTGAGAACCATTACCGGGGCACCGTGGTATGTTCGAAACGAAAACATTCATAAAGACTTAAACATCTCAACAGTCAAGGAAATAGCGGAACAAAAAGTAAAATATCTTAGTAAGCTCTCATCGCACACAAATCATTTCGCGAGAGGACTCACAAGGCTGCGCAGCCGATCCCGTCTTCGTCGTAACGACTTACCAACCCAGCGATGATTTTTAGGGACGCGCACTCAGAATACAGCCAAAAAAATAAAATGAACTGTATGCTAAGATTTATTAATAAGATTTGTATACTAATTGTTAGTTTTCTAATTCACTAGAAAAGATTCAATAAATAAGACCAGCAATTTAAAAAAAAAAAAGTTACGTTAAGTTGAAAGTAAACGCTAACATTGACAGCAATAAGGCAGATTGAGTCAGCTGACTCTTACGTTAAGTTAAGTTAAGTCAAGAGTAAATAGGCCTTAAGTTCAATGTTTGTGGGCCCCCTTGCAAAAATGCAAGTGATTGGAAAAATGTATGTTTTGTTTAAACATAAGCTGTGTTTTTTTTTTGATAACAAATTGTACTTAAAATAAAGTGCTGGATTGACTGGAAGACAAGCGTCAAAAAGAAGTTATCGGAGAACTGTCGTGAGACCGTTGCAACAGGCGGCGGTCCATTTGTTCAAAATGTTTATACACATGGAATCGATATCAAAAATATCGAATTTGGAAAAATCTAAAAATGAGGTTTAAAGTAATGGGTAACGATAGAACTTTCTTGAAAATTTCGTCCAAATCGGTTAAGAAACACCGGAGATATCGAATTTTATCGCTTGAAGCTAAGTCAGTATACCAAAGTCTTACATAAATTTAATTTATTTATTGCAACTGGGTTCAGGGTATCTTCTAGTCGGGCTCTTCCGACTAGAGCCTTCTTACTTTTTTTTTATTCAGGAAGCCATAATACAAGAAAAACAGAAATTGCGCATAAACAGTTGTTCACATGTGACGTTATTATACTCGATACCGAAGGTAAAGAGTACTTATATCGGTTTTGGGCAATGTCCGTCATGGTGTCTGTCCGTCTTTCCGTCCGTATGGTTTCAAGTTTTTTCCACACCCTTCAAGCTAGAGACTTGAAACTTTCCAATTCTCTTTAGCTATGGAATAGTAAATTAAAGTGTCAAGATGAGGGTTCTACGACAACTGGGGGGCAGGCAAATCGATAAATTCGATAACTCAAAACCGATAAATCCACATATTTCGCACATCCTTACAGCTAGAACTACCAAATTTGGTAAGAAGATAGCTACTATCAACCCCCAAAAAACTGCATCAACAATTTTGGAGCTATCAAAACTTTTGATGCTACGCCCAACCATACCGCCCCCAGCCCCCTTTACCCACTTTTAACAATTTTCGAGCTAGAGTCATCAAAATTGGTAGGAATTGACATTCCACACAGATCTGCATCAAAACTTTGGATGCCACGCCCACCAATACCGCCTCCAGTCCCCCTCTCCCTACTTTTTAATATTTCCGACCTAGAGTCACCAAATTTGGTATGAAGATAGCAATTGACATTTCACAATGATCTGCATCAAAAATTTGGATGCCACATCCATCCATACTGCCCCCAGCTACCCTCTCCACAGCTTTAACAAACTTTGAGCTAGATTCACCAAATTTGGTATGAAGATAGCTGGTTGCATCCCCATCTGTATCAGAAAATCTTTAAGGCAGTGTACACCCCTGCACCATCCTCACCCCTTTGCAATCAGGCCTGTTTTTACCGGTTTTAATGCTGGTATCGAGTATACCGCAGTCGGTTGCGTCCGACTGCAACGTTTCCACTGTTTAGTACTTATTTTAAATAAAAATATATAGAAAAAAATTTGGTGCCAAGATAGATGATGATGACCCCCCAAAAACTGCATCAAAAGTTTGGATGCCACGCCCACCAATACCACCCTAGCCGCCCCCAGATGCCCCAACACTTCGTCAAAAACGGGAATGCGCGTATCTTCCAGAGTTTTTAAGCAAGAGCCACCAAATTTGGTAGGAAGATAGCTGGCAACGACCCCCAAAAATCTGCATCAAAGTTTGGGTACTGGTAACGAGTATAACGCAGTCACTTGCGTCAGACTGCAACGTTTCCACTTGTTTTACTTTATTTTGCTTTATCAAAAATCTAGCTTTATTAAAGAAATTTTTTAAATGCAAACTGAAGGCTCATATGACAAGCCGAAAAATAGGAATAATATAATATGATCGACGGTATTTTGTTAAATGTTACTTTAAAGCTAAGAAACAAAGTTGATCTATTTAATAGAGTTCGTGATCAGCGAGTTTATCGTCTGGGCCTGCGTGCGACGACTGTTTGGGGCGTCGCAGTTTTCTGTTGGATCAACGATCGCCTGTTTTGCGAGGCCTGGTCTTCGGTCAACTTTCCGTACTTACACGGCTTTTGGCATATATTAATTTTTATAGCTGCCTACACGGTGCTGGTGCTTTTCGCATATTTCTATGTGGAATCCGAGCTACCACAGCGCCAGCCATTGCTCAAATATTGGCCAAAGAATGAGTTTGAGTTCGGCATACCGTTTATATCGATAGGAAATCCAGGTAAGATACTACGCAACACTATTTAGGCTAACCGATAACAGCAAGCAAAAATTGCAGAGAGACCACAAAAAAAATCTACAACTTAATGAAATAATAAAATAAGATGTTAAATTCTTCAGTTAGTTGGTAGTAACGTATTTTAGTTAATTTGTAAATAGTTCTAACATTTTGTTTTAATAAATTCGTAGCTAATACCCCGATTCCATTAGGCTGCATCTTTCATTAACAGCGAGTGAAAGATGTAGGTGATTCCACTATAAATCCAATTGCATAGTTGCATCTTGATTTAACAGGGTCTGTTAAAAGACAGCAGAAAGCTGTTTGTGTATTATTTATATGTATTTAATTTAAAAAAATTATGAGCTCGAACGCAAACAAAAACATAGTGCCGCATAGTTAATTTTGGCTATGCCAAGACTATGATACCCTTCACACGTGGATTAATTTGTATTTTTATTTTTTTATTGCGTGAAAATCTCGAAAGACTATAAGGCATTAAATTATTAATATTCGGTGTATCGAATTAACTATGTTAATTTTACGAATAGATATTCAGCTATTCTGTTAAACTCTTATATAGTCTGGTGGTAAGTATGCCAGACTCTCATCCGGTAGGTGCGGGTTCGAATCCCCGTGTAGTAATTTTGGTATTTTAGTTTTTTTAATCCAATTTTGTTTTTTTAATTGATTTTTTGTATTTATATGGTGGCTATATCGTAGAATGCTCCGATCGGGATGAAATTTCATAGTGTACAAACCCGACATGATCTAAGCAATCTGTGAAAGTTTCATCAAGATCGGTTCAGCAGTTTGGCCGGAAATCGTGTTGAAACAGACAGACAGACGGACGGACAGACGGAAATCAATTCCTGAGCTCGTCCTGATCATTTTGATATATAGTTTATGGGGTCTCCCATCATTCCTTAAAGGCGTTACAGATTCATGACAAAGTCAATATACCCTGTGAAGGGTATAAAAAGTGAAGCCAAAAAAGCAAAAATTATTGCTTTAATTTGTGCGCAAAATACAAACATGGTTTAACGAATATCCCAGTTTGCT
Source organism: Scaptomyza flava (assembly GCA_030179655.1). Taxonomy (NCBI): domain Eukaryota; kingdom Metazoa; phylum Arthropoda; class Insecta; order Diptera; family Drosophilidae; genus Scaptomyza; species Scaptomyza flava. The sequence continues at coordinate 2,459,900 of JARNME010000030.1, read as the reverse complement.
TGGACATGCACTTGATGACAAGCTGTTTTACTCAAATTGGCACTGTTTTAACCAAGTATCGATATCGATATTGTACAAATAGGATTCTAATACAAAAAGATGCGGCATCTTCGAATACCAATTGCATACTTGCATCTTGCTCTAGTGGAATCGGGGTATAAGATGTTTAAGGCATTAAGGCCAGCCGTACACTGGAGCCAACAAAACGTGTTTAGACGCTTTTTTTTTATGTCGAACCGAACATGAATCCATTGCTTCTTATGGCCGACCGCACACCAATACCGACAAACAAAAACACATAATACTATTAGTTTTTTTGTCGGACCAACGAAGACCAACAAAAAAAGTTTTGCTGGCTCCGGTGTGGAGCCGACCTAAGCCTAAGATTTAAAGCGATTTTCAAACTTTTATGTTGATTTCGAATGTTCAGAATTAAGTACATCTATTTCAAATATATCACAAATATACACATACTACCCTTTATATTGCTGTGAAACACACACACACATATCCGACAAATTAATTAACAAACTGCATTAACAAACAAATAGAATAGAATCTAAAAGAAAAAGCTTTCTCTCAGGCGGTCTTTTCAGAAACCTTTAAAATGGTATTGGACAAGATATACTGAACGAGGTAGCCGCAGTCGCTCTCTAAATAAGCCTTAAACAAGTGTAATGCCATGTTCACACTATGAAAAATTAATCTCGTAATTACGATAATCTACCAGCGATAATATTATGCCTTCACACAACAATCAGCTGATTGGCATAAGATTAAGTTTGCCATTTGTTGGTTTACAAGTGTTAAAATAAATGAGTACAAAAAAGAGCTGGCATGCATATATGTACATATACACATGTGCACATACAAAAGTGCTGCACACGCATAGATGTACACACACATGCAATTGCTGGACGTACATACCCTTTCATTGCTTGACATGAATATGCCTTAGGTCTGGAGCAAGGTATACCTAAGAAGGTACTCGAGCTCGCTCTGTCAGTCTGGTAGCAGCAGTTGTGAGCGACGCATCCCCGCGGACGATTTTTTCGTTTTAAACTTTTTGTGCTACAACTCGGCGTAATCGGCGTACTAATAACCAATAAGACGAGCTTCAAGAAACTGCAGTTCAACCAGCAAGACGTAGAATGACAATTGTTGCTGATGCTGAGTTCCTCAAGCTGTTTATGGAAAACATATCTGGTGATAGCTGTTCAGTATGCCATAGAATTTGGTTTCAAAATGATGTGCGAAAGGCGCCAGCGAAAAGCGCAGGTTTTGCTGAAAAATTATTTTCCAACCGAACATGTTGAACATTTTATTTTTTGTCAAACATGCTATCACTTTGCCCAAACATAATACCAGGATTGTCGCGATTAAACGGATAATATGATTACTGAAAGGCTTATTTCGCCATTCATACTTTTTATGCAAATTCGTCGTTTGCATGTTGTGTACGGTGCAAAAACCAAAAGAGGCGAAATAATGAACTCCCAAGGCATATTCATGATACTGTGAAGTAGGCCGCGTCGGCCCCTTCACAAATAGTTATATTTATTATATTTATAGTTTTTAAGTCGCAAGAAGCGCATCGGTTGTTTGAGTTACCTGTATTATATTGATAGTTATTAAGTCGCAAGAAGCGCAGGGGTTGTTCGATTTTTGTTAGACGCAAGGAGTGTGCAGTATTTATATTTAATAAGCGCAGGGATTGTAAGGTATTTAGGTTTATCGGATGTACTTATTTTTTTAATTTAAATATAACCGCCCCAAAACACAGAGTCGCAAGATGCAGCGCGCCGGCTGCGATCACTGAATCCACCACGGTCACGAGCAAGTGTGGGGAGCGACAAAATCTGCAACTTGGGCCGAAGCCGAAGCGTGGGCGAAGGAGTTGCGATTTATGTACGAAAGTGAGCGGACGTGTACGCGCTTAGAAAATTATTAAAGCGAAGGGTAGAATAGTAAGATAGTGTGTTAGTAGCAAAGACGTAGAAGTTAGTAAAGATATGGTAAGGGGGAATAATTCGCGGAAGTTCATATATATAAGCATATATGTACAAGTAGTCAGGTTTAGGTTTTCTTGTACAGATAATATTTGGTAACAGTTGAATAAATAGGTCGCCGGTAAGTCCGCGACCCAGTGGAGTGTGATTGCTGTGTATTTTCTTGCGTTCTATTTATTTTCTTTGGTTTTCGTACACGCGCATACGCGAGTCAAGCTGAGTCGCCTTATACTGTGGCTGCTGAGTGTGCCTGCTGTTGCGTTGGTGTCGACGCAAGCGTTTCCCCTTCCAACTTGTAAAACCGCGCGCGTTATAGTCCCACCAAAATATATAAATATTCTTGTGTGGTGTACCTGGCCAGACTGAGTTTATACCCTGGCTAAATTACTCCTTTACAAGTGGCGCCCGAGCAGGGACTCTAAAGTGCAAAGGTGTGGTATAATCTGGTATTAAAGCCCCAGAAATATCACCAACAAGTGTGGAAGGAAAAGTGCGTAAAGTGAAGTGCGGGTATACCCGACGATACCCTGCTTTACAAGTGGACGGGTTTCGAGCGTGGTTTTTGTGCAGTCGTCGCGGCACAACGAAAGTGACGGCGTAAGGCAAGTGCAGATAAGAATAACTGTTCGCGTTCGAGAAGCATTGCCTTAGCAACAATTGCGGCGCAACGAAATTGACGGTGGAAAAAGACTCACCAATCAAACTAGCGGTTCGCGTTCGAGGCTGTGCATAAGTGAACACCTGCGGCGCAACGAAAGTGTCGGCAAAGTGCGTGAGCGGTCAACGAACGGCGTGACAGCAGCTGGAACAGGCAGCTGCAAAGTCGCGGTCGCTTCGCACAGTGGGCTTCGACCGCGAAAATCAAAAAAAAAAAATATTTTCAAATTGACTATGGTGTTGAGTGCGGAGTTGTCCCATCGGTTTTGGTCGACCGTATAAGCGTACAGTGGTGAAAAAAAAAAAAAAATGAAATAAAAAAAAAAAAAAATATAGAGTAACCGTGATAAACAGTGACTTGCTAGCTGATTTTTTTTATACACCGGGAAAAAAAAATTGTGATACCGTGGACCAAAAAAAAAAAAAAGAAAGAGGATTCTTTTTATTTTTCGCAATAAAATAAAATAACCGCAATAAACAGTGACCAGTTAACAGAAAAATTTTATTACACTGCAAAAAGAAAAATATATATAAAATTCGTAATACCGTGGACAAGATTTTTTGTAACAAAAGAAATAACTGCGACAGACAGTGACAAGTTAAAAGTTTTTTTTACACCGGAAAAAAAAAAATTCGGGAAAATTTTTTTTTTTTAGTTTCGTAACAAAACGGTTACCGCGATAAACCGTGCCAGATTAAGGGTAAAAATTTTTGCGAATCGGGACATATACGGTTCGAGACGGAATTTTTTTTGCGTTCGTTTTTTTTTCGGTTAAATGGAGAAACCCAAGACTATCGAGCCCGCCCGAGTAGAGGTCGTAGAAAGCAGCAACCCCGGTGTGGGCGTGCAATGGGTCTACCACTGCCATAAGGAGGATCTAGAGGATATCGTCCGGGAGCTCGGATTGGAAAAGTGTGCCACGGTAACTGACTACCGGAAGCTGGTATGTACTTTTATAAGACAAGGTGGTCATACCACCGATATACGGGCCCGGTTAGCGGAATGGGAGTTGCGGTTCGCAAAGATCCCGGTGTCGCCTACCCGGACTGCCGCTTCTTTTGTAGGAATACGACCTAGGCAGAAGTCTGAATCAGATGCGGCAATCCCATCAATACAGACCGGTGGCACGGAGCATTTGCGTCCGCCCACCAACAGTACGATTTATAATGAATTTTCCCCACAGAATACAGCATGTATCCCCGATATACGAGTAGGGTCACCTCTGGCATCCGGGGAAGATACCCCGGTGAGACAGGTGAACCTCCATCTTAATTCTAGTGATACCTATAGTACCCCTAGGAACGGGATGGTCGTCCCCGAACTAGTTCGGAAGTGGGGTATCCTGTTCAATGGGTGCACCGACCCATTAGTTTTCCTGGAGGCAATTGAGGACAGGGCGTTGTCATACGACATAGGCTTAGACCGGTTGCCGAGGGCAATGAGCGAGGCTCTAACGGGTAAGGCCGCGCGGTGGCTATCAATAAGTAGGCTAAGGGACGTGACTTGGGCGACATTTAAAGCCGAGTTCTTGGAGTTCCTTCTACCGCCCCAGTATTTCGACAGGTTAGAAGACAGTATCCGGGCACGACGGCAACATGATAACGAGCCGTTCAAGGACTACTTGCACGAGCTGCGGGGTATGATGTACCACGCGGGGTACAAGGCAGAACAAGAATTGCATAGGGTATACGAGAATTTGGCACCCGAGTACCGTTTGTACATTCGTAGAAGGGACTTCTCCTCTCTGGCGCAGCTAACTCAGATGGCGGCCGAGTACGAAAATGTGAGGCAACAAAGTCGCGAACGTGCAGCACGGAGTAGGACTGAGGTAGTAGGCATTCGGATGGATTAACCGGTGAGGTAACCCCCGCTAAACATTTTAATCCTTTCCGGACGCAACCACAGCCAGGGTCAAGCGGTAACGTGGGGAAAAAAACGGGATGATCAGCCAAGAGCAGTCGAGGGCTCTAGGCGGGAAGAGGCTATGCTATAACTGTTCGAAAGAGGGTCATTTTGCCAAGGAGTGCCCCAATCCACGGGTACAGTTCTGTCGGCTGTGTGGGGCCAACGGGGTCAATACCAGCCAGTGTTGTCAACAGTCAAGGGCGGGAAACGATATGCGGCACCATCCGGGACGGGACCCGATGGGGGCCGACGTGAACCAGTCCCGAACCTAGAATACCCTTTAAGAGTGGAAGACGGGCGTATAGTCGCTACTGTAAGAGTCGGGGACCAAGTAGCGACTGCGACAGTAGATACAGGGGCGACTAGGAGTTTTATTAGTGAGGAGTTTTCCCGCAAGGTGACAAGCGGGGGCGAGATGCTGGACGCCTGCGCGAAAATTCGCCTAGCCGATGGGTCCACCTTAGAGGTAAAGAAGCTAATGAGGGTAAAAGTTGGTCTAGCGGGGACAGAAGTCACGGTGAGTATGCTCGTGATGCCCTCGATGTTAGACAACATTATACTAGGGATAGACTTTTTGTGCCGGGTGGGGACGACCATCGAATGTGGCAAGGCTAGGTTAATTTTGGAAGCTGTGGCAGTACCAGATATAGAGGAGGAGCAGGTCCTAATGGAGCGTGAGCCAGTTGTGAGCAAACCGGAGGAGAACGGCGGATCAAGGCAGGAGAAGGATGCCCCTGGGGCACCTCAGCCCAGCATCGCCGTGGGAACGGTTCGAGGAGACAGCGTGGACGCGACAACGGCAGGAGTACAACGGTTCGGCGAGGTAGGAGGGTGCGTCATACCCGGCCCCGCAATAACACCGGTGGAAAGCGTCGAAACCAGGGAAAACGAGTGGCCAGAGGACTTGGAACCAGAGATAAAGGAAACATTGAAAGCGGAATTGGCCCTCTTTGACGAGCTGCAAAGGGTGTCACATGTAGCTGAGCACCGGATCATCATGAGGGACGACAAGCCGATTAAGCAGAGGTACTACCCCAAAAACCCTGCGATGCAACAGGTGATCAACGAACAGGTAGACGAACTGCTGCGAGCCGACGCGATAGAGCCCTCCCGCAGCCCGCACAGTGCCCCGATTGTGCTAGTTAAAAAGAAAACAGGCGAGTGGCGGATGTGTATCGACTATAGGCAACTCAATGCACATTCCTTGCCAGATGCATACCCCGTACCCAGGATTAATCACATTTTGGAGCGATTGAGACACGCGCGATACATCTCCATGCTCGACCTCAAGCACGGTTACTGGCAAATTCCCATGGCTGCGGATAGTCGGGAGTGTACAGCGTTTACGGTACCCGGTAGAGGCTTATTCCAGTGGCGCGTAATGCCTTTCGGCTTGCACTCGGCGTGTGCAACATTCCAACGAGCTTTGGATACGGTTATCGGACCAGATAATGAGCCACATGCATTTGCCTATCTGGACGACATAATAGTAATCGGAGCGACAAAGGAGCAGCACGTGACAAATTTGAAGGAAGTCTTCAGGCGTTTGAGAGCGGCCAACTTGAAGCTGAACCGTAAGAAGTGTTTGTTTTTTCAGAAGGAGCTGATATACCTGGGACACCTAGTGAGCGGCGACGGGATCAACACCAACCCCGCCAAAGTAGAAGCGATCCAGAACTTGAAGGCCCCAACCAATTGTAAGGAGCTGCGACGTTGCCTGGGCATGGCCTCCTGGTATCGACGGTTCGTGCCGAATTTCGCTACAGTGGTGCAACCGATCACAGCTTTGTTAAAAAAATCTAGGAAATGGTCATGGGGAGAGGAACAACAGTCAGCGCTAGAGACCCTCAAACATAGCTTGACGACCGCACCGGTCCAGGCCTGTCCGGATTTTGCAGAAAAATTTGTCCTGCAGACGGACGCCAGCGATTTTGGCCTCGGAGCGGTACTCACACAGACGATCAATCAACAGGAGCGTGTGATAGCTTACACGAGTCGGAAACTGAATAAGGCTGAAGAAAATTATTCAGCGACCGAAAAGGAGTGTCTGGCTATAGTATGGTCAATCCAGAAGATGAGATGCTACCTGGAAGGATATCGGTTCGAGGTAGTAACCGACCATATGGCTTTGAAATGGTTGAATTCGATCGAGAGCCCGTCGGGGAGGATAGCGCGCTGGGCACTGGAGCTGCAGCAGTACCAATTTGACGTACGGTACAGACGAGGGAAGCTCAACGTAGTAGCGGACGCCTTATCCCGGCAACCCGTGGAGAACTTTTAACAAGCGGTACAGGAAAAATCGTCCGGCAAGTGGATCGAGAGGATGAAAGAAAAGATGGCTAAAGACCCAGTGAAATACGCCGATTATATGGAAGAGAACGGTCAACTCTATAGACACCTCGGACACCGTGCGGATGACGACGACTACATCCCCTGGAAGCTGTGCATCGATGAGGATCAGAGGAAACGAGTGTTGTTGGAGTGCCACGACGCACCGACGGCCGGGCACCAAGGAGTACGGAAAACGATAATGCGTCTGGCACAACGCTACTACTGGCCTGGAATGTTCCGAGACGCAGCGAAGTACGTTAAGTACTGCGAATCGTGCCAGAGGTTTAAGACGGAACAAATAAAGCCGGCTGGACAGATGTTGACGCAACAGGTGGCCGAGCCCATGGCTGTACTATGCGCCGACTTTGTAGGGCCCTTACCGCGCTCGAAACACGGGAACACGATGCTCCTGGTATTCCATGATGCGTTTTCAAATGGGTGGAGCTGGTCCCCTTGAAGCGAGCGACAGCGGCCCAACTGCAGAAGGCGTTCCGTGAGCGTGTATTATGTCGTTTTGGCATACCCAGAAAGTTTGTATGCGACAACGGTGTACAGTTAACGAGCCGGAATTTTAAGTCATTTTTGAACTCGTTGGGCGTGGAATTGCAGCACACTGCCCCATATTGTCCACAAGAAAACCCGACAGAAAGGACCAATCGTACAGTAAAGACGATGATCGCGCAGTTTATAACAGGTCACCAAAGTTCGTGGGACGAATTCTTACCAGAAATTTCGTTGGCGGTTAACTCCAGTGTGGCAGACTCTACAGGCTCACCGGCTTTTCTGATGCAGGGGAGAGAGCCCCGCTTACCAGCTTCCTTGTACGACGAGAAGACACCCGGATCCGGAAGCATGCCGCAAGCACCAGAAGACCGGGCAAGAAGATTAAAGGAGGTTTTCAGTATCGTCCAGACAAATTTACAGAGAGCGTCGAAGGACCAAGGGAGGAACTATAACCTCAGGAGAAGAGAATGGAGACCAGGACTCAATACGTTGGTGCTACTAAGATCACACCAACTCTCTAAAGCCGTTGAAGGTTTCGCGGCGAAACTCGCTCCCAAGTTCGATGGCCCATTCCTCGTGAAAAAGTTCGTATCACCGAATATCGTGCGATTGGTAAAAGAAGGGCAAAGAAAGAGCAAACTCGCCAGCATTGCGCAACTGAAGCCATTCTATGAAGAGGAAGAGGAGCACGAAGAAGATGACCAGCCCAACCGAGCGTCTGACAAAGAGCAGACTTGTCACAGTTTTAATTAATCCCTTTATTCTCTTTTTATTAACACTAACCAAAATTTGAATTCATAAATTAAGACTAACCGATTGTGTTTATAAACCCACAGAATACCTAAGATGAGCGACCAATCGCCTTACGTGATCAGCAGCGGCGGTGAGGGTGACAGAGCCGCCAATCCAGGGGCAGGTATTACCGCCGAAAATGTGGGCGATACGCCCCACAAATTGGGCTGTCTTCCGGACGAGGACGAGCTGACCGACGCCGCGGTCGCGGCCATATCAGAGGCGTTGGAAAATTGTACATCGAGAGCCCACCGTTCCAGGTTCAAGGTGGAGGTGAACGGGGAGCTACACGGCGTGACATGGAACGCGTGCGGACACGTAACTGTCACGCTACCCAAGAAAGGGGGGGGTGTGAAGTAGGCCGCGTCGGCCCCTTCACAAATAGTTATATTTATTATATTTATAGTTTTTAAGTCGCAAGAAGCGCATCGGTTGTTTGAGTTACCTGTATTATATTGATAGTTTTTAAGTCGCAAGAAGCGCAGGGGTTGTTCGAGTTTTGTTAGACGCAAGGAGTGTGCAGTATTTATATTTAATAAGCGCAGGGAGCGTAAGGTATTTAGGTTTATCGGATGAACTTATTTTTTGAATTTAAATATAACCGCCCCAAAACACAGAGTCGCAAGATGCAGCGCGCCGGCTGCGATCACTGAATCCACCACGGTCACGAGCAAGTGTGGGGAGCGACAAAATCTGCAACTTGGGCCGAAGCCGAAGCGTGGGCGAAGGAGTTGCGATTTATGTACGAAAGTGAGCGGACGTGTACGCGCTTAGAAAATTATTAACGCGAAGGGTAGAATAGTAAGATATTGTGTTAGTAGCAAAGGCATAGAAGTTAGTAAAGATAAGGTAAGGGGGGATAATTCGCGGAAGTTCATATATATAAGCATATATGTACAAGTAGTCAGTTTTAGGTTTTCTTGTACAGATAATATTTGGTAACAGTTGAATAAATAGGTCGCCGGTAAGTCCGCGACCCAGTGGAGTGTGATTGCTGTGTATTTTCTTGCGTTCTATTTATTTTCTTTGGTTTTCGTACACGCGCATACGCGAGTCAAGCTGAGTCGCCTTATACTCTGGCTGCTGAGTGTGCCTGCTGTTGCGTTGGTGTCGACGCAAGCGTTTCCCCTTCCAACTTGTAAAACCGCGCGCGTTATAGTCCCACCAAAATATATAAATATTCTTGTGTGGTGTACCTGGCCAGACTGAGTTTATACCCTGGCTAAATTACTCCTTTACAATACCTTGCCTTTTCCCTTAAGGGACAAACATTGTAGAATTTTTAATTGTATGGCACTAGTCAACAATTTTGTAACAGTTATGCAAAGTTGCGCACAAATTCCGAAAGTGTATACAGTATTGTATTTTTCGATGTCATTTTCCGGAGCAAAAAATAAAAATTTAAAAAATCTCGAAAAGCAGGCCCAGGAAGAAATGTAACAAACGCACATGCACACAAATACTAGCAAATTTTATAACATTCTTGGTTGCCTTACAATAGACGGGCCCAAAAGCGCAAGGGCAACTGAAACAATACCATAAGCTCATGCTATCCACTGTCGTGCTCGCTCCCACATGCTGCAAATACGTTCTTAACAGCGTGTGCCTGAGACGAAAAAGCTCTTTTGACTGCTTTTACCAATTGCACCCTCTTATGCTTGTATACTCTTTGGCCTACATAGGTTTAGTTAAAATTGAGTATCTTAATGTCCGTTCAGGATTAAACGAGGCACAAACTAAACCGAGGCCTGAATGCCGGTTAAGACTTTTACCCCATCATCATTACCCCATTTGAAAATGACGGTGGGGTGGCTGTGGGCGGTATGGGTGGGCGTGGTATCCAAAGTTTTGATGCAGATCTTTGGGAGTCGTTACCAGCTTTTTTCAAAATAAATTTGTTGACTCTAGCTTAAAGAGAGAAAGATACGTTTTTAAGGAGGTGGTGAGGCCGCAGGCGGTTGTGATTTCAAACTGCGGGAGCTGGGGGCGGAGTGGGTGGGTATGGCTCCAAAATAATTGATGCAGTCGCTATACCGAATTCGGTAACTCGGTTAAGCCAAACACGCAGTTTAAGCATTTCTTTCTGCATAGGCCTTATCGCGACTATAGCCTTCTTTATGGTTTAATTTTAGGGCTCAGTCAAGAATGTAGTGGACCCATAATCTATTAATACCTAGCATTTCAATACGCACTAAAGTAGAGTGATTGATATTAAATCTAATGGTTTTGTTTGTGGGCCATGTGCACAAAAATTTGTTTCATATTTATAGATTCCTGACTGTATCCAAAAAGGTTGCGTTGCTAATCCGTGCTACTTTTGTTGTACTTCTGTTTCCCTCCCTTAAAATGTCCATATAATCACGGACCAAGAGATTTAAGAAATTCGAATTTACTGTAGCTTATTTTTGCAAGACAATGATACTTAGGATTAAAGTGTAGGCAATGAAAACTTATGACAATATTTACAAATTTGTCAATGCTTTTTAATTTTAATTTATTATATTATTAATTTAATAATGATAATCCATTTATATTATTTATATATTATTATACAATATTTATATGTTCTCAGATGTAAAATCAGAATGAAAAGTGACTCAAGACTCTTGAATAGATTGTAAATTTTGTTCTAAGTAAGTGTTGTTTATGGATTTTCTGTTCCTCAAAGTATGTTTTTATACCCTTAACCCATAAAATGGGTAAATAAGGGTATAATGGTTTTGTGCAAAAGTATGTAACAGGCAGAAGGAAGCATCTCCGATCCTATAAAGTATATATATTCTTGATCAGCATCAACAGCCGAGACGATATAGCCATGTCCGTCTGTCCGTCTGTCTGTCCGTCTGTATGAACGCGTAGATCTCAGAGATGGATAATGATAGAACTTTTCTGAAAATTTCGTCCAAATCGGTTGAGAAACACCGGAGATATTGAACTTAATCGATGGAAGCTAAGCCAGTATACCAAAGTCTTATATAAATTAAATATATTTATTGCAACTGGGTTCAGGGTATCTTCTAGTCGGGCTCTCCCGACAAGAGCCTTCTTACTTGTTTAATATTTAAGCTGTGGAATTACAACGACGTGAAATGTACATGATATATAAAAAAAATAAAAAATACATATTTTTATTATTTCAGATAATTATTCTTATTACGTACATATTCTAACCAAATTCCATTAAATCTGTATCCAAGGCATACTTATATAGGTAGTCTCACTCCGCTCTCTCGTTGCCTTACGAAATATGAGAGAAAAAGAGAGCGAGAGTGAGAGCAAAAGAGTAATGCATTTGTTTTGGTTATGTATGCCCAAGGCAACGGAAATTTTACGAACACGCGGCATATATATATGCATGCAATTTTTTTTTAAGTATGCCTTGTCTGTATCCATAAAACAGTCAAAGTGAATTAAAGCGCACGCTGCTACCTTAGCGAAAGTCACTTCGTTGAAAACATGAACTTGGATATCTGCATGCCATTAAACCCAGATTTTCGGAAAATGTTTGCTATTTTTGGCTGGTTACTTGTAGTCAATTTAGTCTTATTCGGCATCCCCAGTGTGACAAGCCAACTTACAATAATGGGTAAACGAATTTAAACTAGCTTATATGGTCAATTTGGCATCATCACCTGTACATAACATTATCGATTCGCTCACGAAAGTCGTCTGGTAGATGTTTTAGTATGTAACACGCAGCATCTATGACCTCATAGAGTTTATACATACATTTTTGATTAGCAGCAACAGCCGAGTCGATACAGTCTTGTCCGATTATAGAAGTGGTAAGAGAATATGTAAGTGGTGAGTGCAGAGATTGTTCCTCATGGGATGGATAGGCATGCATTTTCTGATTATTTTGGACGTCAACATTTTGCAAAATCAAATTATGCTTGAGAAAAAAAAGTACACTTAGTATCGAAATAGCAAAATGCCTAAACTTGTTAATATTTCGAAAAAATGCCACAGGCCTAAAACTATTGCAGAACTTGACTACAATTCGTTTAAAAATTAAAGCCAGTTGACAAAATACTAAATGAAAAGCACACTAATTTAGCTAAGAATTAATCACTTTAGATAAACATACAAGGTTCTATTATTAAAAAACTAAAATAAATATATGCATATATATACATAAATATATGCATATATATACATATATTTTTTTTTTGTGAATTTCATTTTAATTTTATTGTTAACGAAATTCTTAGTGCTACAGTATTACTACTTTAAATTAAAGCAGTCACCACTATGACAAAAGGCAAAAAAAAAAAAATAAAAAAATACATATGTATATATAAACTAATAAAAAACAAAAAAACAACATAATTTAGATTTACTTTGAGTTTCAATTTATTGTATAAAAAGATAAATCTTTCAGTGATTTGGAAGTAAATAAGCCCACAAACGCACTCCTATTATATACAGTCATCCCAACATTTTTTTATTTTTACATGCTTTCAGGCTGAAGGTCGTGGGTTCGATCTTCGACCGAGATATACTTTTTTATGTTTTTTTTTACGAAGTTGCTCAACAACGAAAATTGTGACACGAGTATTTTATATACATACATATTAGAAAGATAGATTCAAAGATAATAAATTACAAAAACTTGTTTTATATTTGGGTATTGCATAGATGATGGTAAAAAAATCGATTACAAATGTAAGAAAGCGTATAAAACCAAAATTTTTTTGGATTTACTTGTTTCAAAGTATTTATATAGTAGTAAAAAGTTGTAATATAGTAAACAGTTGACTTATTAATAGCTTTTTATAAGTTTCTCTTGAGGCGGGCTGAGTAACTCGAAAAAATGTATAAATTAGGTTTGAAAGGCTTTTTGGACATAACACTGATATAGTCTAGTGGTTAAGGTACCCGACTCTTACCCGGGAGGTCCGAGTTTGAATGCCAGTGAAGATTTTATTAATCTTTGCCAAATTTAGTTTTGTTTACCCGTGAGGTCCAGGTTAAATTCTCAGTAAGGGCATATGGATGATTTTAATCTTTTGTCAGATTTAGTTTTTTATACTTGATACCGCAGCTAATATTTATTAATAATAAAAGTAATAATAAATGTATTAGTGTTGGCAGTGCGCTCGAGAACAAAAGACATATACAACGTTTGGTTGTTCGTGAAAGACTGATCGACTGATTTATTTTCAAGTAGTAAACGATACAACTTATCGAGAACATCAATATACATTATACATTATAGGATTGCCAACTCAACACTTCTCCTCAATTCATAAATGTATTCAATTAATTTAGGCCGAGCAATGCAGTACATTTTACATGATTTACCTTTGATAAATTCTTAGTTAATATATCGGCAATCATTTCTTGAGTCGGACAGTACTTTAAATCAATTACATTTTGTTCATAGCTGTTTCTTACATGGTGATATTTAACATCAATATGTTTACTTCTAGCGTGATATACTGGATTTCTTACCAGATTTATAGCGCTAACATTATCGCCATGTACAGTAACGCAATTTAGTTTGAAAAACTATTTCATTTCATTTACTATTTTGCGTAAGTAAATAGCTTCCTTTGCAGCATCGGAAAGAGCCATGCCTCCGTACTGCTCTGCGCAACTGACTTCTGCTTCTTTGATGTCCTTGAAAATACAGAACTGCCCCACACGTATGCGTAGCCTATATAGGACTTCCTGTCCGTTGAATCGCCTGCCCAATCTGCATCCGCGTAGCCTTCAATCGGTTTATTGGTTCTCTTATAGACCAACGTCAGATCTGCTGTAGAGTGCAGATATCGCAGCACCTGCTTTGCCGCTGCTAGGTGACCGCCGTGAGGATCCGAGTTCCTTTGGGATAGTTTGCACACCGAGTGCAATATGTCAGGGCGTGTGCACAGCGCAATATACATAAGGGATCCAATGACAGATTGATACTCCGTCTTATCAACACGCTTGCACTTATCGCTCTGACAGTTGACTTGGAAATTGGCTTCCAATGGCGTTGACGTTGTGCGACAATCGTCCATGCCCAACTCGTGAAGTAGTCCCAGAGTATGCATTTTTAGTTGCTACCATCTCACCCATGTCTGAGCACGCCAACAGCAGGTCATCAACGTAGACAGCAATCACGTTGATCGATTTCGACTTTAAAGTCTTCGTGTACAGGCATGGCTCGCTTGCACATGCTCTGTAGCCAATCCTTTTCAAAACGGCATCTAGAGTTTGATTCCAGACGAGGCCTGATTATTTTAAGCCGTACAGCGATTTCTTAAGCTTCAGCACTTCTCCTGACTTCTTGGCATAGTGCTCCGGTTGAGTCATGTAGACCTCCTCCTCTAGATCGCCATATAGGTATGCGGTAGACACATCTAGTTGATGAACGAACAATTCATATTCGGCTGCCATTGCCAAGACCATACGTATAGTAGCGTAGCGAACCACTGGTGAGTATGTCTCGTCGTAGTCAATACCATATTTTTGACTGCACCATTTCGCCACCAAGTACCTTGTAGCGCTCGATTTCTCCTGCTAAGATCCGTTTTAGCGTAAACACCCATTTGCATCCAATAGGCCTTTGACCTGCTGGTAGTTTCACCAGTTCCCACGTGTTGTTACGTATCGCCGATTCCCACTGATCAGCCTGAGGACTCGCTAGTGCTTGTTGTACCGTTACAGGTATCTCGATGTTGCTGTTAAACATCATATTTACCATATTATATTGTTTACTTGGCCGTCCACGTAATCCAGTCCTGATTATTTTTGGTCTGCCTGGTCCTCTCTTAGCCGCTTTATTCTCCTCCTGCTCGCTTTCCACCTCTTCGGCATTTCTATCTATATCGTTTTGATCTGTGGCATTCTCGTTTGCGTTCAGCTCACTTTCCACCTCTTCAGCATTACTATCTAGATCGTTTTTATCAGTGGCATTCTCTTTTGCGTCCAGCTCACTTTCCACCTCTTCAAGCAGCGTCGTGATGTCAGTTATTTCTTTTGGCTCACTCTCTATGAAATAAACGTCTCTACTGATCTTTACATCACCTGCGATTTTATCATACAAACGATACGCCTTTGAGGTATCCGAGTAACCGACCATTACATACTCTTTGCCCTTCTCTTGCAATTTTTTCTTTGGGCCTTTATCTAGAGCAACTGCAATGCACCCAAACACTCTCAAGTGTTTTACTACTGGCTTGTGTCCAGTAAACAGCTCGAATGGCGTTTTGCCATCAATAGCTTTTGTGGGCGATCGGTTTCTTAAATACGCTGCACATGCTATAGCCTCCGCCCAAAAACTTTCATTTAATCCTGCTGCGTTTATCATTGTTCTTGCCATTTCTACTAGGGTTCTATTAAAGCGTTCTGCTACCCCGTTTTGTTGTGGAACCGATAGCTGCCTCCTTATGCCTGCAGATCTAAGATACTCATCAAAATCTTTATTGATGTATTCTAGCATTGCAATGTGGTCTTTTAACAATTTGCTCACCTCTGATTTGTGCTTTATAAAATACACATGTACAAACCGACTCTTGTCATCTATTACAGTGAGAAAATATCTACACCCGCTATTTGATGCTTTGCTTATAGGCCCACACACATCGCTATGCAACAACTCCAATAACTCAGTTGCCCTTGTGTGCGACTTTTTGAATGGCTTCACATGACACTTATTTTTTATGCAGTTTATGCAATCCACAAGTCCATCTGTGGAATCAAATGTCAATCCTCGAACCATATTCTTACTTTTTAGTTCACGCAGATTTTGCAAATTTAAATGACCATATCGCTTATGCCATTTAAACAACTCATTCATAGCTTGTGACATACACAACTTTTCTTTACTCTTTGTTTCACACAGAAACAGTCCACTGACCTTATTGGCCGATAATATTAGTAAGCCTTTATTATCAAATATTTTTGCAACATCAGGGTAAAAACTTCCTGAGCAACCATTTGCTACTGGTTTTCCAACCGAAACAAAATTGCATTGCAATCCTGGCACATATAAAACCTCTCGCAGTGTAATTGTGTAGCCACACAGGCTGCGCACAACCACTGTACCACGGCCGCTCGCCGATATGTAGTCTTTTTCCGCCAGTTCGATCTTTTCTGTGTATAGTTCGAACTCATCAAACGCGCACACATGTGTCATGTTGCACCGCTGTTGACGCACCAAACATCGCCGTTCAGACTTCTGTTCGTAGCAACACCAGCAAAGGAACGCTGTTTCTCGCCGTCGCACAGTGGGGCCATTTGAGTTTTTTCATATCAAAAATCATAACTTTTGAACCAAATGAGATAATCGAACAATCTAAAAAGCATATGACAGATAATTAATCAACCTATAAAATGAGCGTTTGAAATGAATTCTACGATTTTTCTGTGCCTATTTATGGGTATGCAAAGTTGAAATTTGTGGAAAAATCAACTTTACGGGAAGGAAAAAAAATATTTTTTAAATATTTTGATTTTTATTGTTTCGTTTTAATGGTTTTTATAATCTAAAATTAATATTAAAATAATTAAAAATAATTTTTTTTTTCTTTTTTTTAAATTAATTTTTTGTAAAATATTCATCACAATCCGTAAAAGATGGTATATCTAAAAGAGAAATCATCTCTGAACTATAAGTATTTTCTAATTCTTTTCGTGACTTAACATGCCTCAGTAATGAAATTAGTGGATCTGAAGATGCTGCTAACATGTTGAAGAGGTCCTCATTTTGTCTCACCCTTGAAGCTTTGAAAGTGTTTAGCAATCTGTATTTTTTATAAAACTTATTAAGGTGCTTCTTCAGAGAGCTCTCCAATTGGCAAAGACTGATACTCAATTATATCCTTGCCATGCGCCAATATTTTATGGACTGTCGGGGTCAACTTTTTCTGCGGATATAATTCTGCTAAAAGTGATGTTGTTTTTGAAGCATATTCTCCATATTTGGCAGAATCAACTTTTTCCTTGCAGTTCAAAACATTTAAGATCGTTCCCAATCTCTTAACGATTTGGTTGTTTATCCCTGTGATTTGAGTTACAGCTTCATCATTCTCAAAAAATCTCCTTGAAGTGTTTCCATCGTTTGAGTTTCCGTATCCGTACTTGGGGCAGTCTACTTTAAGTCCAACTTGTTTGAAAAACGCATCCTGTATTCGCTTCTTTCTGATATTTTCCTTATCTTTGTTTGATGTGTTTTCGTCAAAGTTTTCATCCTCTTGTGGAAGCGTATACGCTAATTTCAGCAAGAACTCCATACACCTTATTCTTGCATGCAAGGGTGAGATCCCAAACTCATAATTTTCTTCATTTGCAGAATCACTTAAATTGTCGAAGTTTTTTTGCGTCTTTTTGCAAATTGGGCATGACAAAGTTGACCTTCTGTTTGTCAGTTCGTTGACCACTTTTCCGTCAACCATGGTTCGGTGGAACTCGTAATTACATTCAATGTATTTTCTGTATTTGGTGCGTACCTGGTAATTTATTTGTATATCCTGTAACTGCACCGAATTTAGGGACCAGGATTTGACAAATGATCTCAGGTAAGCATTACAGAATGAAAAACAAAAGTCAAGTATCTTCACAATAACGAACGTAACAACAACAACAAAAATGGGTTTTCACGGTTATATGTCATAAATTGCCCAAAAATGCATGCAACACATTTTTTTCCTATGACTTTTTTCACTTTTTTTACATTTAAAAAAAAAGGGGCGAAAACGGGCACATGAAACTTTTTGCATTTAATAGAGGAATAATCAAAGATATTAATTTAAGAAAATAGCCGATATAATGTGATATAATTTTTTTTTTTTTCCATCAAAGTTGAGAAATAGTGAAAAAGTGGATAGTTGGTAAATATTGAATTGCCTGGCCAAACGCAAAGCAAACAGTATAATTTTTTTGTATTCTTTTCTTAATAAATAGATCTATTAATAGAACCAAAAATAATGACAATCCGTAACTTAGTTTTTGAGATATTGTATCTCAAAGCCGACCAAATTACCTTAAAATTGTGATTTTTATGTAACACAAAAAATCAGACAACTTTGAAAAGCTATGTCTTCTAAACAAAAAATCCGGTTACATTATGGATTGCAGATTTGAAATCGCTGGAAAATTTCCTATAAAGTAGGTTCATTCAATATTTTTTAGAGGCACATGCAATTTTTGATTTTTGACACTTGACTTGTTCTACGGGCGCCACTGTGCGTCGTTGCCATTCTTCTCATAACTCTGTTTATTTCTTTCCTTGCAATCTCTCTCGTTTCTGTTTCTCTCATTGTCGCCTTCCTTCTTTGTGCAATGTTTCGCGAAGTGCCCTTTTTGGCCGCACTTGAAACATTTAAGATCACGGCGTCTGTCTACCGTCGCTCCGTTATTCTCTCTACGCGCCGAAAATGCCTGTACGATATCGTTTTGATTGCTGCTTTTGCGCCGCTCGTTCTCCTCTGCCAGTTTACATTTTACTACATGTAATTTTCGTAAATCATCACGCGCTTCCAATGCAACTACAAAGTTCTCATAGGATGAAGGTAGACTTGCCAATAACATAATGACAACTAATTCCTCTGGCAATGTAATGCCTATTTGCGATAGCTTGTCGACTATATCCACAAACTCATTGACATGCCCTTGAACTGAATTTCCCTCCGCCATACGTTTATTCATCAATTGCTTGAACAATGTTACCTTGCGCACAGGTCCCGATGGTCTGTGTAGCTTTTCCAGCTCGCTCCATATCCCATGTGCCATGACGCACTGTTTGATTGAGCTAATCTGCGACGCACTTATTGACAGTACAGCTTTGTCGTTGTGACTCTTCCATGTCTTATACTCTGCGCTAGCCTGATCTTCTGGTACAGCTTCCGTATTGGACACGACTGACCACAAATCCTGATGAACCAACACACTGCGTACAAGCAAGCAACAGGTGTCGTAGTTGCTATCATCCAATTTCTCAATGTTGTACAGGGAACTCATTGTCACTTTTCTCTATTATTTAGTCTTTAACTTCGGTACACATATACAGTAACTTTTACAGTAATTTCTCTTTTGCACTTATGCTTTTTGCATGTTATTCGCACGCCTGGGCCCATAACCTGTTGGCAGTGCGCTCGAGATCAAAAAACATCTACAACGTTTGGTCGTCGTGAAAGACTGATCGACTGATTTATTTTCAAGTAGTAAACGATACAACTTATCGAGAACATCGATATACATTATACATTATAGGATTGCCAACTCAACAAATAAGAAAAAAAAAAAGTTTTTTAAAAACTTTGAACTACAAATTTAGTGTAGGAAAACTGACAAAATACGCTTTATAAAACATTGAATTAAGAATTTAAAAAATTAGATATAAAATAAGCTTAAAACAACAATAATCGAAAAAAGAAAAAAGAGTGATGCCTATTTTTGTTTACTTTCAGTAACATGAATCCCTTTTTATGGCTGACAATAAGCGCACACAAATTGAAGCTGCTTTGATTGTTTGTATTTTAAAGTAATTGTTATATTTAAATCATTGTATTCTATAAACTATTTGTAAAACCCGAATATATAGTATTTATAATGATTATCAAACAAGTAAATAAAAAAAAATTGCTTTTATGCGCTTTGTTGCATACATATGTAATCCATTGTTTAAAAAAGTTTATATAATAAAAATAAAAAATATGCATGAATCGGTCAGAGATCGAACCTACGACCTTCGGCCTGTGAAGCGACAGTCTGCTCTCTATGCCACAAATTCCACATTGTCTTAATTTGGTTAATTTTTGAGTCCTTTGCCTGGCAGATACTAAGGTTATCTTCAAAGCTATTTGTTTCTACTATTAAAACATTTGTACACCTGCTTAAAGCATCTACATGTTGCATTTTATTTCCGGCTTTGTGAACTAACTCATAATCATAGTTTAGTAAATCTAATGCCCACCGAGCTATCGTAGGGTAAAGCTCTACTTTGTTTAATGTAAGTGTTAAAGAATTACAATCTGTTACTATTTTGAATCTGCTGCTTTGCACGTAAATTCGGAAACTTCGTAGCGCATATAATTTCGCTTAAGCTTCCAGTTCGAAGCTATGATATTTTGACTCAGTCTCAGTTGTTCGCTTGGAAATATAAAATATGGGATGCGATTTTCCATCTTCTTTCTTTTGAACAAAAGCCTAGGGAACTTGCATCGCAATGAAGTTCAATATCATCTTTGTAGTTGAAAATTGCTAATACTGGTGACTCGATAAGTTTTTCCTTGAGAGTTAAAAAACATTCTAACTCTGCCTCATCGAACGCAAATTCTCTGTCTTTTCTTAAAAGATCATAAAGTGGTTTCGCTGTAGTTGAAAAGTCTTTAATAAATCGCCTGAAATAGGAGCATAAACCCAAAAATCGTTGAACCCCTTGAGCTTTGTCTGGAATCGGAAAGTTTTTTACTGCATCTATACCCTTGTCATCTGCTCTTATACCATCGCTTGTAACAATGTATCCTAAATACTTTATGCTGGATTGTAAGAACTCACATTTTTCCGAACGCAGTTCTAGCTTATTTTTAACTAGTCTTGCAAAAACTTCTTTCAGGGTGCTTAAATGTTCGTTTACATTTTCGCTTGCTACCAAGATGTCGTCCATGTATACAATAACTTTGTTTTCTCTAATCAAATCAGCCAAAATGTTGTTTACAAAACGTTGAAACACGGCTGATGCATTATTTATTCCCATTGGCATTCTTAAAGATTCAAATTGGCCTAAAGGGGTGACAAAAGAAGTATACTTGGAAATACCCGTTCTTCAGATCTAACTTTGAAAAAATCGATTTGTTCACAAGCTTGTCCAGAAGATCTTCTATCAGTAGCAAAGGATAGTTGTCTTTAACTAAAACTTTGTTGAGCTTCTGAAAATCTATACATAAGCGAAGGTCACCTGTCTTTTTCTTTACTAACACTATCGGTGAAGCATACTCGGAATCACTGTTTCGTATTATACCATTTGCCAACTAATCATTTAACATATTCTGAAGCTTTTATTTTTCTGTGTAAGAAAGTCGTCTTGGTGAGAAACTGAAAGGTTTGCATTTTTCCAATAAAATTTTCATTTCACTTGACTTGATTTGTGGGTCTACTGGTCTTTTTGCATTAACATATATTTTTTCAAACATTTCAATAAACTTGATTTAGTCTCAAAGCTACGGTTTCGCCACGGTTGTAATTTGGTAGTTGATCGTCCACTACATTGATATAAAACATATCTTTGTCGAAATTGTTTTCTATCAAAATTTGTTCGCGTACAGTCGTGTCATCTAAAATTGGTTTATTAATATTTGTAGCAATAGTAGTCGTATCTAAAATTTTGTCACTAACAGTTGTCGTCTCAAAATTGGTTCATTAACCTTTGTCGCAGCTAACGTTTTGTCATTAACAGTTGTCGTGTCTAAAATTGGTTCATTACCATTGGTCGCAGCTAACATTTTGTCATTAACAGTTGTCGTGTCTAAAATTGGCATAGACTAATAATGTAACAAGACGGGTCTTAAGAGCTGGAATGTTATGTTAATTAACATAAACGCAACCGATGGGCATGTACGTGGGGAAACAGCAAAAAGCCAGTATTCTTATCACTTGTTTACCTACTACACTCGCTACAATGTCAGCTGGTGCGAAGTCGGCCATCATTGTTTAGCTTTTTGTTGTGACTGCAAAGTGTGCGAAGCGCAAGGCATAATTAATTGTTGCCGCTTTTCAGTTCTCTTGTTGTTGTCACAAAATTTTAAATCTGCAATTTAGACTTTTGCTTCAACCCGATTGCTGCTGCTCAACAAGAAAGGGTGATATAGACTTTATATGAACTTTGTGTAATTGTATAGCAAAACATGAGATACTTAAATATAATGTCTGTTCTATACGTTTATTTATATTATGCCAGTAAGTAAGGGCATTCATAACTAAAAAAAACAAGTTGTTTATAATTAATTTAACTAACACTATAGTAAGCGTATTTTGTATTCATCTACTGAAAATAAACTATCTGTTTATTAAAATTATGTATTTGAGTTTTATTGACTTTAGTTGAATATTGGGACAAAGGGTATTTTTATTTTGTTCAGCTTGTGCGTCTCATCTACGACAAGCCAGCACGTTGCTTGGTTTGTTTCAGTTCTGCTTTGCGTTCACCGGCCTGTATATTAAAGGAGAGGCGGAGCGACAGCGGAAAGCAAAGACGGTAAAAATGTGTTAGTATGTGAATGCATGTGCGTTTGCTTTATTCTTGCTGGGCCTTTCGTGTTTTCGGCAAATGCCAGCACGTGTTGTTGTTGCGTTTTGCCTATTATCGGATGGCACACGCACATGCATACAGACAAATATGAACTTGACCTACATTTTTTTTGCAGTCAGCTGTATCCGTTTTGACGGCGGCAAATTTAAAATATTTTTTGCATGTTAATATGCTATTATATATATTTTTTTTTTATTCAAAATTGAAATGTATATTCAAATATATCATTAATTACTTTTAAGAAAAAATGTAAAAAAAATATATTTATAAATTGTAATTTTATTATGTCGATTTTCTTTTAATAAAAAATTTTCTTTTAATAATGAATGAATGAATACCGAATGCATTAGATTATTATAGATTATAAATATATTTTGAATTATATAATTTAAACTATGAACTTCTATACATTGTCATTAATTTTAATAAATTTACTGAAATATTATACTGATTGATTAAATTGCTTGTTTCAGTTTGGCACGCATAAAAGAATTGACTTAGTTGCCTTACACTGCACACCAACAAGATAGCAGTGCAAAACAAAAACAAGCCAAAAAAACATGGCGGCATGTGTATTGTAAACAAAGAAGCAATAATCAAAACATGCGCGGCTGTTTGTCGTTAGGGGAAACCGACTTTTTTACTCGTTATGTGTCCGCTTCGAAACTGCAAAAAGTCCAAGGCACCTTAACATCAACAATTCTGTAATGACGTCTTTCTGTTAAATTGTCATTGAAAATTGGTTCATTAACATTTGTCGCAGCTCACATTTTGTCATTAACAGTTGTCGTGTCTAAATTTGCAATGACCATTAAACAGAAAGACGGGTTTTAAGAATTGCTGATGTTAACGAGCTGTAAACAAAACAGTAACCGATGGGCATACACACTAACGAGTAGAAAAGTTGGTTTCCCCTTATGACGAGCAGCTGCGCTTGTTTTGATTATTGCTTTTTTGTTTACAATACACATCGGCCGCCATGTTTGATATGCTTTGTTGTTGTTTTGCACTGCTGTCTTGCTGGTGTGCAGTGCTAGCTAGCTAGTTGCCTAGGCAACTAAGTCAATTCATTTTTGCATGTTATATTGCCAAACTGAAACATGCAATTTATCATTTTGTACTAAATTCTTCATTTAAATGCAAAATTTTATATAAAATTATGATACATATATACGTTTCCTAAACCATTTTATTTATTTTTGACGCGTTTTTTTAGCGCACACAACACAACTATTTAAATACAACAATTAAAAAAAACTGTCTTGTTTTGATTATCATTATATTTCAGTAAATTTAATTAAATTTATGACAAAATTTAAAAAAATTATCTTTTTATATGCTTTTTTTATAAAGCCTGCCTTCTATGTCTCTCAAGCTATTGTTTGTTGTTGTTTTCACTTGGCGCACTATTTGTAACGCACGTCACTTACATCTATTTATACTCGATACCGAAGGTAACTAGTATATTGGTTTTGTGCAATGTCCGTCATGGTGTCTGTCCGTCTGTCCGTCTGTCCGTCCGTATGTATGCAAGTTTTTTCCACACCCTTCAAGCTAGAGACTTGAAACTTTCCAATTCTCTTTATCTATGGGATAGTAAATTAAAGTGTCAAGATGGGGGTTCTACGATAACTGGGGGGCTGGCAAATCGATAAATTCGATAACTCAAAACCGATAAGTCCACATATTTCGCACATCCTTACAGCTAGAACTACCGAATTTGGTAAGAAGATAGCTACTAGCAACCCCCAAAAAACTGCATCAATAATTTTGGAGCCACGCCCCCCCATTCCGCCCCCAGCCCCCCCGAATTTTAAAGTCAAAAAAGCATATATCTCCCTCAGTTTTTGAGCTATAGCCACCAAATTTGGTGCCAAGATAGGTGCTGATGACCCCCTAAAAACTGCATCAAAAGTTTGGATGCCACGCCCACCGACACTGCCCTAGCTACCCCCATCCACCCCAACGCTTCGTCAAAAACGGGAATGCGTGTATCTTCCAGAGTTGTGGAGCTAGAGCTTCCAAATTTGGTGGGAAGATAGCTAGTAGCGATCCCCAAAAAACTGCATCAAAGTTTTGGAGCCGCGCCCACCCATTCCGCCCCCAGCCCCCCCGCATTTTGAAATCAAAAAGGCTATATCTCCCAAAGTTTTTGAGCTAGAGCCACCAAATTTGGTGCCAAGATAGGTGATGATGACCCCCTAAAAACTGCATCAAAAGTTTGGATGCCACGCCCACCGATCCTACCCTAGCCGCCCCCATCCACCCCAACGCTTTGTCAAAAACGGGAATGCGTGTATCTTCCAGAGTTGTGGAGCTAGAGCCACCAAATTTGGTAGGAAGATAGCTGGCTGTGACTTTCAAAAATCTGCATCAAAGTTTTGGAGCCAAGCCCACCCATTCCGCCCCCCTTTCCCCACCATTTACAAACTTTCAGCTAGAGTCACCAAATTTGGTATGAAGATAGCAATTGACATTCCACAAAGATCTGCATCAAAAATTTGGATGCCATGCCTACCCATAACGCCCCCAGCCCCCCCCCCCTTTTCTCACTTTTTACAAACTTCGAGCTAGAGTCACCAAATTTGGTATGAAGATAGCAATTGACATTCCTCATGGATCGGCAGCAAAAATTTGAATGCCACGCCCACCCATACCGCCCCAAGCCCCATAGCCCTCCTCTCCCCACCTTATGCAAACTTTGAGCTAGAGTCACCAAATTTGGTATGAAGATAGCAATTGACATTCCACAAAGATCTGCAGCAAAAATTTGGATGCCATGCCTACCCATAACGCCCCCAGCCCCCCCCCCCCTTTTCTCACTTTTTACAAACTTCGAGCTAGAGTCACCAAATTTGGTATGAAGGTAGCATTTGACATTCCACAAGGATCTGCAGCAAAAATTTGGATGCCACGCCCAACCATACCGCCCCCAGCCCCCCTTTCCCCACTTTATACAAACTTTGAGCTAGAGTCACCAAATTTGGTATGAAGGTAGCATTTGACATTCCACAAGGATCTGCAGCAAAAATTTGGATGCCACGCCCAACCATACCGCCCCCAGCCCCCCTTTCCCCACTTTATACAAACTTTGAGCTAGAGTCACCAAATTTGGTATGAAGGTAGCATTTTACATTCCACAAGGATCTGCAGCAAAAATTTGGATGCCACGCCCAACCATACCGCCCCCAGCCCCCCTTTCCCCACTTTATACAAACTTCGAGCTAGAGTCAACAAATTCGCTATGAAGATAGCAATTGACATCCCACATAGAACTGCGCAAAAATTTGAATGCCACGCCCAACCATACCGCCCCCAGCCCCCCTTTCCCCACTTTATACAAGCTTCGAGCTAGAGTCACCAAATTTGGTATGAAGATAGCAATTGACATCCCACATGGATGGGCATCAACATTTTTAATACTGGTATCGAGTATACCGCAGTCGGTTGCGTCCGACTGCAACGTTTCCACTTGTTTTGATTTGTTTTCACACCATAGAATAAGAAACAACGTCAAACAACAATAGTCAATCAAATTAATACCAATAAAAATTCAAATTAATAAGCCAAAAAATTATAGATTTATTTTATTTTTTATTAAAAGAAAATCGTCATGATAAAACTACAATTTCTTAAATATGATTTTTGATTATTTTTTTTACATATTTTCTTAAAAGTAATTAATGATATATTTGATTATACATTTCAAATTTGAATATAAATACATTTATAATAACATATTAACATGCAAAAAATATTTTAAATTTGCCGCCGGCAAAACGGATACAGCTGACTGCAAAAAAATGTAGGTCAAGTTCATCTTTGTCTGTATGCATGTGCGTGTGCCAACCGATAATAGGCAAAACGCAACAACAACACGTGCTGGCTCGTCATAGCCACGCATACATACATTTGAACGTACTTCATACACATATTTTTATATAAATGTGCGTTTTCATATGTTTGCAGTTTTGGTGGGCCTGGGCTATTCACTTGTACAAAGCATTTGCCGGAAACGCGAAAGGCCCAGCAAGAATAAAGCAAACGCACATGCATTCACATACTAACATATTTTTACCGTCTTTGCTTTCCGCTGTCGCTCCGCCTCTCCTTTAATATACAGGCCGCTGAACGCAAAGCAGAACTCAAACAAACCAAGCAACGTGCTGGCTTGTCGTAGATGCGACGCACAAGCTGCACAAAATAAAAATACCCTTTGTCCCAATATTCAATTAAAGTCAATAAAACTCAAATAAATAATTTTATTAAACAAATAGTTTATTTTCAGTACATGAATACAAAATACGTTTACTTTAGTGTTAGTTAATTAAATTATTAACAACTTGTTTTTTTTAGTTATGAATGCCCTTACTTACTGCCATAATACAAATAAACATATAAAATATATATAATATTAAAGTATCTCACGTTTAGCTATTGAATTGCACAAAGTTCATATAAAGTCTATACCACCCTTTCTTGTTGAGCAGCAGCAGGCAGATCGAAGCAAAAGTCTAAATTGCCGATTTCAAATTTTGTGACAAAAACAAGAGAACTGAAGTGCGGCAACAATTAATTATGCCTTGCGCTTCGCACACTTTGCAGTCACAACAAAAAGCTAAACAATGATGGCCGACTTCGCACCAGCTGACATTGTAGCGAGTGTAGTAGGTAAACAAGTGATAAGAATACTGGCTTTTTGCTGTTTCCCCACGTACATGCCCATCGGTTGCGTTTATGTTAATTAACATAACATTCCAGCTCTTAAGACCCGTCTTGTTACATTATTAGTCTATGCAATTTTAGACGCGACAACTGTTAATGACAAAATGTTAGCTGCGACAAATGTTAATGAACCAATTTTAGACACGACAACTGTTAATGACAAAACGTTAGCTGCGACACAGGTTAAAGAACAAATTTTACAACGACAACTGTTAATGACAAAATGTTAGCTGCGACAAATGCAATGACAATTTAACAGACATTATTAGTCTATGGACAAATGTTAATGAACCAATTTTAGACACGACAACTGTTAATGACAAAACGTTAGCTGCGACAAATGTTAATGAACCAACTTTAGACACGACAACTGTTAATGACAAAATGTTAGCTGCGACAAATGTTAATGAACCAATTTTACAATGACCATTTAACAGAAAGACGGGTTTTAAGAATGGCTGATGTTAACGAGCTGTAAACAAAACAGCAACCGATGGGCATACACACTAACGAGTAGAAAAGTTGGTTTCCCCTTATGACGAGCAGCTGCGCTTGTTTTGATTATTGCTTTTTTGTTTACAATACACATCGGCCGCCATGTTTGATATGCTTTGTTGTTGTTTTGCACTGCTGTCTTGCTGGTGTGCAGTGCTAGCTAGCTAGTTGCCTAGGCAACTAAGTCAATTCATTTTTGCATGTTATATTGCCAAACTGAAACATGCAATTTATCATTTTGTACTAAATTCTTCATTTAAATGCAAAATTTTATATAAAATTATGATACATATATATGTTTCCTAAACCATTTTATTTATTTTTGACGCGTTTTTTAGCGCACACAACACAACTATTTAAATACAACAATTAAAAAAACTGTCTTGTTTTGATTATCATTATATTTCAGTAAATTTAATTAAATTTATGACAACATTTAAAAATTCATAGTTTAAATTATAAATAAATTGAATAACTACTATATAATATCGTTTCATAACAATAATTTAAATAAATTTCAAAAATTAAATAGGCATTTATACAATACAACTATTTAAATACAACAATTATTTTAAAATGTAATCAAATAAAGATGCATGTGTCTGAAAATACATATAAGAAAATCGCATTAGTATTATATTTAATAAAGTATACAAGTATGTAAAAAAATTATCTTTTTATATGCTTTTTTTTATAAAGCCTGCCTTCTATGTCTCCATGAATAGTGTAGTATCATCCTTCCAGCCTTACATTTCCAATGTACATATATAAGCCCATGCACTCGCAATAAAAAAGAAAATAAATTATTTTAATATCATAAAAATACAAAATATATTATTTTCAATACTTACAGAGCTGCATAGCAGCTCAGCTCGCCTTTGCACATCTTTCCGTTGTCATCCCTCTGGCACATCCTTCTTGGGGTTTGTTCCAGGGGCACATCCATCCATCCATGTTGGCGCACCATCTAGGGTGATCCTCCTAAGCGCATGCCTCCAAAGTAATCCTTCTGTTCCAGGGCTATTCATTGTGCCCCAGGATCATTTAGCCCGGGCAATTCCTCAGGGTCAACAATCCTGGGTCAATAAATCTGTAACTATAAATTTAAAGATATTGTTTATATATATAAAAAAAAACACATTTATTATTTACCCCTTAGCGCATGAATTAAATAATTAGAAAATTAATTTAATAAAAAAAACAACTTTATTCTTGAGATGTTGTTTAAGAACTAATTACAAATTGACTTATAATTTACCACTTAACCTACGCTCTGCCGGCGTCTCTGCTTATGCTTCCGCTGCCGTCGATACCGCCGTCGTTGTTGGTCCCACTCAGCACACGTGGCTTCTCCTCTGTGCCCTCTGCCGTTCGCACCTGTAGAGCGTTGCAGTATGAGGGTGTCCGGTTGCATCCGCCTGTCCCACGGTGAGCCGCTGCTGATGTTTGGTCAGCGCTCGTGGCTTCTTGCGCAACCTGTGTCTGCGCGTGATATGGTGACTGCTTGTGTTGTTGTTGTTGAGTCTCGTCAGCCAAGTTGTTGTTGTGTCTTGGCTGTCTACATACTTGTCGAGACTTTGACATGCAGGGTGTTAACTCTTACCCCTTTAAGTGCGAGCGTCCTCGGTCGCTACATAAACTCCTTCTAGAGCCTTATTGCTTGAAGTGTTGTCTTCGCTTACTTTTCTCTTCGTAGTTGTTGTTTCTCTGTTTCTTCTGATGAGTTCGATGGTTAATCCTATTATAATTAAAAATAGGATGCTGAGCGAAGTGTAGCTGAGGGTGTCCTGTAAAGTTTCTTTGGCTCCGATTTTCTCCAGTGTTTTTGTGTTGTTTATATTTAACTCGTTGATCATCTGTAGCGAAAAAACTTCATCCAGTTTAGTTTTTTCTACTGAAAGCTGGAACAGGGGTGGCTCTGGCTCTGCGGGTTGGATCTCTTCTGTTTTGTAGATTCTGTCCTTAATTTTGACTGTGGAGTTTCTATATTGGATGAGGAATGTTCCCTGAAGTTGCAGTCTTTTTTCGTCTAGCATAACGAAACCGTTGAATCCGTTCAGCATTATTGTACCCGGAAGTATCTCCTCGAATTCGGGGACGTGTTGGTTATTAATTATGGTACATTCCGGTTTTTTAAGGTTGAGCAGTGCGTAAAGGCAAGTGTCGTTACTTAAATCTAGTAATTTATTTCTGTTACAAACTGTCCTATCGTTATGATTTTCGCAATTTTCTTTAATAGCATATAATTCATTCTTACATTCTAACAAGTTTTCAGGTTTTATATCATTTATTATGTGGGCTTTCTTTACAGCTTTGACTTTGAGTGTTCTACACTCATCTGAACTTATTGTCGGGAGGCTAGTTATGTAGATTAAATCTTTAGTGTTTGTAGCTAGTTTAACTTCGGCAAATTCTAGAAGTTCTTCTATGTTGAAAAAAAGGTTATTTTCTTTTTTGAAAATTTGTTCTACTATGTCGGTCTCTATGGCTGAAAATATGAATGAGTTTACGGTATTTGATTTTGCCCATGTAATTGCATATAGTACATTAGTTACTTCTTCTTTTACCAATTGTATTTTATATTTAAGAATGTCTGCTTTTTTATTTGCAATTTCTTCTGAACTTAGTGTTGCTTTTATTATTGTATTGGTTACGTTAGTTAGTTCGTTGATTTTTTCGTTTATTAATCGGTTTATAACTACTTGTTTGTTATTATTCTCTAATTGATTATTTATTTTATTGACTATTACTTCGTGATCGTGGTGGTCTGGAGTTCCTGCCAACCATTTCCACGCTGTGCCTATGGCATCAATTGCTCTTTTGCTTTTTGCTTGAGGTTTAAGTCTTTTTAGATCATTTTTTTTTTTGTGCCAGTTCGAGTGAAAGGTATGGGTATAGAGGATGGGATGAGTTAAGGTCCAATGATGAGTAGGTAGCAGTATATTTTTCCAAGTCGAAAAGGTGAATTATTTTAAAGGTGCCGTCCTGCTTAGCTGCTAGTCCGGTGTCGATTGAAATAACCTGTGAGTTCGAGTAGTCGAGGACTGTCGTTATCCCCAGGCATGTTGGTAAAAAAAATCTGTAAATTAAGTTCTAATGTTATTCTTGTGTACTGTTTTTCCTGATTGTGTTTTAATGGTTGAGTTTCTATTTTCTGCTACTATTTCTGTTTTATATTTAGGTGTAAGTTTTGACCCTAGTCTTTTATCAATTTTGACGTATACTGTTTCCCCTGGCTCGAAGTTCTTTACCTCTGTCTTTTTCTTGTTGTGGTGCTGTAAGTCGGTGTTTTGTTTTTCTTTGAGTTTTTCGACTATTTTTTTTCCTATTTTCTTCTGATTTATCTGGGTCGTTATGGACTGACGTGCCGAAAATTATGTCTCTTGGTTTTTTTCCAACTACGGAGTGAATGGATGAGTTATATTCTTGAATCGCTTTGAAAAGAGTGTCGGTAAAATTCATTTCGCTATTGTCTTTCCTAAGGCATGTCATTATTTCTGATAGGGTGGAATGGAATCTTTCAATCTGGCCATTGCTCGTTGAACTATAGGGGGGTGTGGTAAAAACTTGTATGCCTAGTTGATCTTGTAAAAGGAATTTTATTGATGCTGAGTTTAAAGCTCTTTCGTTATCGATGACTACTATTTTTGGGATTCCAAATGCTATTAAAATTTCTCTTAGTGGAGTTTTTATGTCTTCTGCGGCCCTAGACTTTAGAATTTTTACTTGAGCGTATTTTGAGAATTTGTCAATGCTTGTTAGTATGGTGTGTT
Source organism: Scaptomyza flava (assembly GCA_030179655.1). Classification (NCBI taxonomy): domain Eukaryota; kingdom Metazoa; phylum Arthropoda; class Insecta; order Diptera; family Drosophilidae; genus Scaptomyza; species Scaptomyza flava. Next base: position 2,428,472 of record JARNME010000030.1, on the reverse strand, counting down.
TTTCAGTAATGTAAATGTCGATATGTACGATTTCACCTGGAGATTGGAGAATCGGTGTTGCTTGTATTTCGGAGTTTGGGGGGTGTCTGTCGTATTTAGATTCTTTGCATGTCAGGCATGACTTCGCAATTTCTTTTACCTTTTTATGTAACTGTGGAAAAAAATGTTTTTCTAAGATTTGGGCTTTGTTCTCTGAAGCGTTTCTGTGAGCTCTTCTGTGTTCTTGGGCTATTATTTCGCTTTGTCTATTAGTGTCGGTAATGTCCTCTACCTGTCTTTGGGTGTATCTGATTTTGTATGATGAGAAATGGACTGGGTAGAAATTTTGAATTCGTCCCATGATATGTTCCGGCGTACACATGCCATTAACTAGCCTTGGATCGAGTCTTTCTTTGAAAATTTGGATTAATTCATCTTCTGTGTAGCTTGGTTGAGTTATTATGTGCCTATGGTATGTTGGGAATGGTATCTCGAATCTGTAGTCGGGTGTTTCTCCGATTAGTATAAAAAGTTGATTTTTAAAAACATTAATGGGAACTTCCATTGAGGGGTTTAGGTTGTGGGACAAGCTTTCATCGCTCATTATTGTGGCTTCGGTGCTATTTACCTCGCTTATTGGGTTTCTGGACAATGCATCTGCTACTGCATTGGATGTTCCTGGTTTGTATTTCAGTTCGTAATTAAATTCTTCCAGATAACTCTTCCAACGTTTTAATTTACCATTATGGTTTTTGTTGCTTAAGGCAAAAGTAAGAGGTTGGTGATCTGTGAAAATTACCACCTTAGCTGTACCGTAAAGGTATATTCGGAGGCTTTGTAGAGCCCAAACTATTGCGAGCATTTCTTTTTCATTTGTCGCGTAATTTTCCTCTGTTTTTGATAAAGTGCGAGATATGAAAGTAATAGGTTTACCTTCTTGTTCGAGGACAGCTCATATTGCATAATTTGAAGCGTCAGTTGTTAAGTGAAATTCTTTATTGAAATTCGGGTACTTTAGAATAACGTCAGTGGAACTAAGTGATCGTTTAATTTTGTTAAAAGCCTCTATTGCTCGTTCATTCATATTTACTGGGACTTTATCTGATGCTTTGCTTGAAATTCGACCTCCTTCGCCTCTTAGTAAGATAGTGAGTGGTTTTGCTAGTTTCGCGTAGTCTCTTATAAATCTGCGGTAGTAAACTGATAGGCCTAAAAATGATCTCAGCTCTTTGAGTGTTTTGGGTATGGGAAACTTTGAAATTGCTTGGACCTTCTGTGGATTAGTTTTTGCACCATCATCCGAAATAGTGAAGCCTAGAAAATTGACTTCTTTTTTAAAAAATTCGCACTTATCCATCTGGACTTTCATATTTGCGTTCTGTAAAGTCGTGAAGACTTGTTTCAAGTGATGATCATGTTCGTTTTCGGTTTTACTAAAGACGATAATGTCATCGATGTAGACATATCATATTTTACCGACATGATCCCTTAAGATATCATCTAGGGCTCTTTGGAAGATTGAGGGAGAATTCTTGAGACCGAATGGTAGTCTAGTGAATTCGTATTTCCCGCCATTGACCGCAAATGCTGTCTTCTCTATGTCCGTTTCTTTTAGAGGGATTTGATGAAAACCGCTTTTTAGGTCGAGGACCGTGAAAAATTTATTGTCCCCTAACTGGGCTATGATGTCTCCTATTTCGGGCATAGGGTAGCGATCGGATATCGTTACCAAATTAAGTTTTCTGTAATCTATTACTAGTCTGTATTTCTTTTTTCCTGAGGTATCAGCTTTTTTGGTACTACCCATACTGGTGCATTGTATGGCGATCTAGAGGGTCGGATTATTCCGTCATCTAACATTTCTGAAATCTGTTTTTCTACTTCTTGTTTGAGTGCGGTAGGGTATGAATAATGTTTGCTATAGACTGGGGTATCTGAAGAGGTTCGGATTTCACCTAGTACTACATTTGTAGTGTAAGTTAATTTCTGTTCTGGGTCTGCGAAAAGGTTTTTAAATGCATGCATTAGGGTGTCTATTGTTTTTTTTCTGACTATCGGACATGTGATCGGTTCGTACTTTGATATTGTTTATTGCCTGCGCAGGCAGCTGTTTGATTCGGATTTGAGTTTTGCCATTTATTACGAGGATGTCGTTTCTAACGTCGATTATTACATTGAGTTGTTTCATCGTATCATTACCCAGGATACCATGGAATGTTTTGAGAGTGGGTAATAAGAAAAATCTAATTGGAGTGTCGTAGAGACTGAATAAGTTTAGTAGAACGTGATGGGCAATTGCTATTTTTCCGCCGATCGAATTTGCGTAGAAGGCTTCTTTGTTTATTTTGGGGTTTGCTACGAGTGAAGGTTGTATATAATTTTGGTTCGATCCAGTGTCAATGAGAAAATTAAGTACTTTGCCGTCCCCCGTTTTACATTGGAAGTAGGGTAACGAGGAACGATTCAAGCTAAAAAATTTAGTTCGGACATGTCGACTGTCTCGACAGGGGTATCATCACTTGCTAAGGTTTCGTATTCGTATGGGGATTCGCGAGTGTCTTGTTCTTCTGTTGGAGCATAGTAATTTTGTTCGTCTACATAGCGTGCATAGGCGTCAGCGTAGCCGCTAGCGTATGCATCGGCATAAGTGCTAGCTTCGCCGTCAACTTGATCGTCCGCGACCTGCCCTAATGTTTCTTCAGTATTTATGTGGAATTGTCTTTGGAATTTGTTTGGCATTTGATCTGCCCTTGCAGATAGTGGTCTTTTTCCAGCGAACTGGTTGTTGTCTGGTCTGTTCATGTAGTTGATGTTTTTTGTCTTGATAGACGAATCAATTTCCATCGGTTGTGGAGGTGGTTGTGGTTTAGGGGCTGATGGCCTTGGTGGTACATTAAAGAATTGTTGTGGCTGTTGGTACATTTGTCTTGGGGCGAAACTGGGTGGTTGTGAATTAAAAGTGGGTTTTGGTGGATAATATAGATTTGGATTAAAATTGTTTCTAGATACAGCTTGAGGGATGTTAGATCGGAATACGTGTTGATTATTGAATCTTTGAGGTTGCTGAATATTCCTTGGTGGTAGCAAAGGAATTTTGTTAGGGTTTACATTATTTCTGATGGATTGATTTTCGATAAGTCGACACAGGTGAAGGGCGTGTTTTAGATCAGTCGGCTCTTTGATGGCGAGCAATCGGGGTAAATCCCCATTGAGTCCTCTTATGAAAGTATCCGGGGCTTTGTCCCTGTAGATATTTGTGAGGGCTCTCAATGTTTCTGACGATGAATCATGGTTGTTTATTTGATTCAGAATTAAAGACAGATGATAGTAAACCGTCTGGTAAAATTCGTCGATGGATTTGCCGCGTTGGCTTAGGGTGTATAATTGGTATTCAAGCGTCTTTAGATCTCTGCGGTCTGCAAAATGATCTGTAAGACACTGTGCAATTGCATTCCAATTCAATGGGGTATTACCTCAGACAAATTGATATGTGTGCATCAGTTTTTTTATATTATAGTTTTCGGAAAATTTTACTTTGGCTGATTGTTTGTTGTTAATATTTTTTTTAAATAGGATTTGGCTGTTAAGATTTTATTTAATGACACACCATGATTTTTCAAAATCTTTTTTTTATTAATAGAACAAAATTTGTAAGAAATCTTCATGTACAGTTGATAATTGTGCAAAAAGTTAAATACGCCGCCAAAAATTAAAAGGAGATCAAGTTATTTCACTGCGACATAAATGAATTTATTACTACGCAACTAGAGTCGCCTCTTTGTTGTGCCACCAATTGCAAAAGCGGCGGGGCATCGAGTTTTACACCAAGTTCTTTAAAGTGTTTTACTGTCAATAGCTGCCCATTTCCTGACATGGCCGCTTTTAGTTCCTTCACAGGACGCAACTTGCCTTCCACCCACCCTCATAACCCTTTGCTGAAAGGAGCCCCAAAGATCCTCAATTGGATTAAGAAAGGTCCGGACCGTATTGCTGGCCCACTCTAATCAGGACTACTCTGGGAACAGAAAAACCGACCTCGTATGCCTTGCAACGTTGTATAGGAGCGTTAGCCTGTTGAACTGGCCATTCGTGTCGCCATGGACCGCCTCCGCAAATGGTATAAGTACTCCTTTCAAGGAGATCCGGCTACAGTTGCCGCAGTTATCCCGTCCCGACACAAAAGCAAATGGGAGAACTTTCCAGCAGCGCTGAATGCCGCCCCCAGCACCAGAGAGCCACCACCCTGGTTCCGCCTATATCGCTCGTCTGCCTTTGGATGACTTGGGTCCTCGCCCATTACTTTTTTTAGTTTCCATCTGGCCCGCTCCAGTTAAACAGGTCTGACTCTTTCATCACTGAAAATCACCTTTGTACGAACTCGTTTTGTCCCAAAACTTAATTTTTCCATAAGAAAGGCAAGAGCCGGGCCTTCTTATGCCGGGGTAACAGTTTTGGTGTTCCGTACTTCTTGAATCCATATTTGAGGGGTGCAGACTCCTTTCGACAAATCTGTTGCACCCTCTGCCTACTTAGTGGCCCTTCAATGCCGCCTTTATTTGAGCGCAACTCTATCTTTTAAGCCGTTCCCTAGCGCCTTTTAGTGCCGTTGAGTGCGCGCATCAACTTTGGTAATGCCCCACTTCTGTTTGTTGTTCGGGCATATTCTGTGGATTCTTCAAATAATTCGCGATAGTAGTACGATCGCCGACTTAATCTTTTGGCAATTTCTGATATTTTAATGCCACATAAGCCAAGTTTCAATTTGCGTTTTTTCTTTTTCATTTAGTTTCGGCTGCGAGAGGCATTTTTAACCACAAATAGTCCAATTTATAAAAAAAAAATCAAAAACTTGTAACAATACTAATTATAGTCAAATAGTTACACTATTAAATGCACCCAATCAATTTTTGCAGCGAGATAATTAATGGTCACACTTAAAATGAAAGGAAGAGTTTTGCACAAATATCAACTTTCTATTAAGTCATGACTTAGTCTCTTTTAAAATCCTAACGGGACGATAGATTAAAAGCAGATAAAAACAGATGCATGGAAAAACATCACAAAACATAAGAGATAAACCATGCCTACTTGAAACATTTATGCCGTCCATTAGAACAACTGTAATAAGAAAAAAAAAATTTTGCCACAAATATTCAATTTTACTGAGGTATAGTGCCTCAGTACCGGCATCGCGCTTCTCCCACCTATCTTACTTACTCGATACAACCAAGCAGATCCCGTACTGCTTTCGGGGTGCCTTGGTGTGCGGAGTAGAACGTCAAAACCTCTATCTACGCTTTTGCGCCATGAGGTAAACACTCGGTGTTGTTGTCCAGAAAATTCGTTTAGTATCCTTACACTGTCCGTAAGTTTTGTCTAAGTCGCTAATTCTGCCCGCGATATTCCTGGGGCTAGAGTCTGATCTGTTCAGATATTTTTAGAATCGCAGCAATTTAATTGGACATAATTCCTTGCCTTTGTCTGTTTAGTAGCTCTCCGACAACATATGTTTCTACTGTCGTTTTCGATAGGTGGTGTCCCCAAAGAGCTACTGGCGTAAGTTGGGGGGTTGTTCGTTCATGATAATTATCGTCAGGCATTTTTAATTTGGGAAATGCTTCGCCTAGCGGAGTAATAGCTTTTGCGAAAGTTTTGAATGTTGTGGTGTGGGAGAGGAAATTTTGCTGTCGTTTTCCCAACCAAAGGCACTAGAAGAATTATGTACTTTTTTTTTTTTTTATGGTATGGTATAGAGCGTATTATTTTTTTCTTATTTTCAAATTTGGTGAAAAAGATTCCTTGTTTTTTTATTCTATGTTTTTAAGTTCCGGTTTTTTTTAGGAGTCATTAGGAGAAAATATTCCTTATATTTAAGTTTTTTCAAATTTTAGCTCAAACCCAACAACTTTTTTTATCTATTCTAGTTTTAGCTTGAGAAAAAAGATGTCTACTTTATTTACTTTACTTACATTCGCTTTTAATTATTTCTTGAACGTTTTTGTTTTATTTTTTTTTTCTTGATTGGCATTCATATGCCTCAATTCTTGTTTTTCTTGTTAAAGATTTTTCTTATATAGTTGACACTTTTATCGTAACGTATGCGCTTACAGTAAGTATTTTAATCATTGGTTGAGTCCCCGCGACGGTGGCCCGAGTTTATCTCTTTCGTCCTATTCCTCCCTCGGTGCGTCATAGTTACTACTCAGGATCTCTGCAGTGCTCACACACAATTTCGCGTGTCACCGCGCCGGACGGACCACTATAGGGTATTCCGTCACTCTGGTTCTCTTATGGAACCGCGCAGAAAGTTTCAGTTTCACTGTATATTCGCCATCTTTGGGTTGCGATGCTTTATACTTTCGGTCGCGTTCACTCTTGGTTACCCTTTAGTGCGCTTCGCGAACAGTATCTGTTTTTTTTTCTA